>CM059265.1:40962221-41074721 GCA_030347295.1 Setipinna tenuifilis
GATGTTATAACTGTCAATACAAAGCAAATGCTTACTGGTTTCCCACAAATGCTAATAATGACCTGCAAATTGTGTTTGTGAAGACCAAAAAGATAATTTATGATGAATATAACTGTGCCAATGAGAGGTCCTTCCCAGCTCTCCCTTCTTAAAACATGGATATGATTGGCAAAGAACTAAAAAGCAGGAAAATATATATAGAGCATGGTCATCACACTGACATTTTGATACTTTGCCAACAGAAAAATGGGATTTACAAATACACCGGTGTAGAAGTGTTTGCCCCCCCCCCCCAAAAAAATGCATGATTTACAAAGTTGCATTTGCAGGTAAAAAAATCAGTAATTCCCATTTTAATCAGGGAAAATAATATCTGTTTAAAGCTCCTCTGGGTGACATGGATACTACTGTAGCAAGTAGCTACTTTCAATAGCTTTACAAAAATATATTCATCAAACCAAATTTTTGACATCACATTTCAGAGATCCTTTTAAAATAATCTTTCTCTGGTGTGACAAGACACTGTTACCTTGATTAGGATATTGTTTTTTCATTTAAACCAAAATGTATCCCTTTGGCAGCCCTTGAGAGCAAGTAATAATTTAACCCACCGCTTCAGATTCTCATTCACATGCCATTCAGAACTGAGATCTCATCCCAGGAAGTTTAACTGCTCTTTACATGACTCAGAGAATGAGAACTGCTCTAATGGTAATCAATCATCTTCACTCCAATTCACACAATTTATGTTAATGTGACCCCACCTCCCTCCAACTGTCCAAAGATATAGCGCCTGGCTGGTCCTAAATCAGGTCAGAACTGAAGAAGCCTTTTTAATTAAAGATTAAATGTTTTCCAAGCTCCAAAAAGACCAGTTGCTTACAACTTAGATCCCCTTACTAATATTGCAACAAAAACCAGACTTTCTAAAAAAGTGTTTTTCTAGGAAAGAAAGCCATGAGACGAGTCATCTGATATGGGTCATATTTATTGAAAAGAAAATTCAAACAAATGTAAAAGATAAAACAGAAAATACAATTTTAATTTTATAAAGGAATAAAATAACAATAGCCAACATTTAGGAGGCTGGAGCAGTCAGCGGGAGCTCAGATTTCTTCACCACTGGCTTGTAGTGTGTGTAGGGTTGAGCCTTGTGTACCTGAAGGAAAAAAAAATTAAACACATACATACACACCATATAAAACACACACCTTTTAAAGGCTTCTGGAATTGAAGTTAAAACATTAATTTAAAAAAAAAAAAAAAAAAAAAAAAAAAAAAAGGTTGAAATATCAACCACAATTCTTTAAGACAGGTGTTGTGACCATGGACCTGAAAACATTTTAAATGTATCCCAATAAAGCCAGAGAGTACTCTTTGATGGACCTAAGGCAAGCATGGCAACGTACCAAATCCTCCTGTAAGCGGGCCATCTCCTCACGCTGCTGCTCCTCTGATCTCGCTCTGAAGTCCGGAAGTGGCCTGGCTTTGAACTCCTGATGGGGTACAATGGAGGTCAGTTCATTTTAGCCAAGAACAAAACGCCGATTTTTTTTTTTTTTTTTTTTTTTTTAAACAACCCAACGTCCACATCATTCACAGCTAATCAACAGCATTCACCATGCTCAGTCACAACACAAATCATGTTTGTTGAGGAGACATATTTAAGTCTTAAAATAATGCTTTCCGTTGGCTCTGCAATTCAGGTAGAATCAAACAAGTTGAATATGATGGCGCCAGTCTGTTTTATTATGCACAATTGCACCATTCACCCAGTCATTATTTTTGAGTCACTCTAAACAATCACCTTGGACCCTGTTCATAGGTTTGGTATGCCAAGTCATGTTCCGATTGTAAAAGTCACTATGCATTATAAATAAATAAATAAATAAAGAGGTCTGTCCTCAACTTGGTGTGCCATTTCTAAAGGCCTGAGCAAGTGAATCATCCATGTCAACCTGAAGTCTACAAAAGAGTAATTACCTCCTCCTTACGACCTTCCTCCAGCTTCTTCGCCTTCATTGCCTTCCTTTCACACTTGCGTTCCTCAAAAGAGAAGGGGCACAGCTCCACCACTCTATTGGCAGGGAGCTTGGGCTGGAAAGGTACAAAACGTGGCATAGTGGAAGCCTTGATGGGGGCTGGCTTGACCTAGAAAGGAAAAAACAATCCACTTTAGCAACCCAAAAAAGCGAAGGAGAACATTGAGACTTAAGTGCAAACCAGGTTCCCACCTCTTCAACTTTGGGCTCCACACGGACACGTTTTTTGAAGGCAAAAGCTGGTGACTCTGGCACTGTTGGAGGTAGCACCTGCTTCTCTGGCACACCCTGAAGATGGAGTACAGATTTTACATAACTGCCATATTTCTATTTGCTACACTGCTTAAAAAATAATAAATTTGGGCTCCTTGAGCTTTTTGCTCGCCTGTCTCTCCTGACCATGGACCTGAAAACATTTAACATTTATCACAATAAAGCCACACAGTACTCTTTGATGGACCTAAGGCAACCATAAGTCAATTTAAATGAATAAAACATTACTCTATTTCCACTGATACACACTGCAATTTGTTGAACACAACATGGCATAATGGTTAATAAGGGAAAGGAACGAACACACACACATTTTTTCCTCCTCTTACATTACTGAATATCCTCACTGAATACACACACACACACTTTTTTCCTCCTCTTACATTACTGAATATCCTCACTGAATACACTCATTCAATTTTAGACACATGCTTTGCCTGCCACTGTAGACTGCAGAGATACATACCACCACCTCCTCCAGGATCCTTGTGGGCAGAGGTCTGCATTGAAAGGTGTAGTCCTCTTCCTCCTTGAGAAGCGTCTTCAGGAGAGACAGGCGAGCAAAAAGCCCAATCTCCAGCTGGAAACCCTCAGGCTGGGTGGCTTCCTTCACTGATGGCTTCTTGGGCACCATAGCCGCCTCCAGTATCTTAAGTTCAAAGCTCTTAAGCTCAACTGGAAACCTAATGAAACATTGCATGGAGAAATAAGGCTATTTTGCCCATTGCATACAAACAAACTACACCTCAGACAATTCCCAAGATTAATGAGAAAGTCCAATTAATATTCAATCTACGATATAGCACATACTGCTGAATCTTTTCCAGCTCTTCTGCCTTGATCTCAGCAGTGCTCTTCACCACCTGGGGTCGGCTCCTTTGGCGAGTCATCAGCTGAGGGGTCATTGGGTTTGTAACTTTTGGCCGCTCATTCTTCACTGGTGATGGGCCTGGGTGGGATTGGGAAAATAGTTCTGTCAAAAACACACTTCATTGCAACAGCTGCCCGACAGACAAATGTACCAGTAGCAAAGCCTTACTTACAGTTAAATGAACAACCTTTTTCTTGACTTTGGCGACTGCGCAAGTGATGGCGCACCATGGATATGTAGGAAGCAGAGTCCACATGCTTTCGTTTGCCACCATGAGAGAGGTTAAATGGCTTAGGAACAGTGGTACCTTTGGGTGCTCCCTGCAATATGGACAAGTGAATATTACTGGTTAATCATGACCATTTATGTGAACTGTAAAAAGTTTAATTGGTAATAAGTAGTACAATTTAAGAAAAAACAAGACAAAAGAAAGAGTGCACTTACAGGTGAAGCTTGGTGCTTGCGAAGTTGGAAAGTAAACTCATACACTGCATAGGCGGAGTCTGAAGCTGAGCCGGTGCCTTTGATCAGTGCATCAGAGAGAAAGCTGAATTCTTTTGGTACAGTCCTTGACAGAACTTGTTTCTTTGGTGGCTGACCTATTTCGACCACAAAAAAATAAATAAAAGTTTACCTCAGCAGCCACATAACTTGTGCGCACACACACACACACACACACACACACAGGCCCTGTTGCACCAGTACACTGGGGGATAATCCAAGACTGTCTGAGTGACTAATCTAAATAGGTCATCAGTGCAAGTAGTAAATCTTCTAATTGAAGCAGTGACAGACCATAGGTTTTTTGGCGGTGACGTGCAGCTAAAGTATCTCTCACACACACACACACACACACACACACACACACACACACCACACACACACACACCTCCACTAAATAGAGTAGCTCCATCCTCACATCAAAACAAAGCCACAGGCCTGTTCTGTTAGGAGGCTTCCAAATGAACTACATGAGTACATAAACCTACTTTCCGGAATAGAGAAAACGGTGTCTCTGCAGAAAACCTACAGTAAATCTTGTAAGCAAGCAGGTTTGTTGACAGCTGTAGTATGGCGGATACGTTTCATGCACTTTGTTACTCACTGCCGGCCAAGGCTGCCTCGATCTCAGCCACTCTCTTCATCACCTGGATTCGACTCCTTTGGCGAGTCATCAGCTGAGGGGTTATTGTAACTTTTGGCCACTTATTCTTCACTGGTGATGGGCCTGGGTGGGATTGGGAAAATAGTTCTGTCAAAAACACACTTCATTGCAACAGCAGCCCGACAGGCAAATGTACCAGTAGCAAATCCTTAATTACTGTTAAATGAACAACCTTTTTCTTGACTTAAGCGACTGCAAGCTAAAGTCTCTCTCTCTCTCTCTCTCCCTCTCTCTCTTTCTCTCTCTCTCTCTCACACACACACACACACACACACACACACACACACCTCCACTAAATAGAGTAGCTCCATCCTCACATCAAAACAAGGCCACAGGCCTGTTCTGTTAGGAGGCTTCCAAATGAACTACATGAGTACATAAACCTACTTTCCGGAATAGAGAAAACGGTGTCTCTGCAGAAAACCTACAGTAAATCTTTGAAGCAAGCAGGTTTGTTGACAGCTGTAGTATGGCGGATGAGTTTCATGCACTTTGTTACTCACTGCCGGCCAAGGCTGCCTCGATCTCAGCCACTCTCTTCATCACCTGGATTCCACTCCTTTGGCGAGTCATCAGCTGAGAAGTCATTGTAACTTTTGGTCGCTTCACTGGTGATGGGCCTGGGTGGGATTGGGAAAATAGTTCTGTCAATGAAATGAAACAATGAAATGGTCCCATAAAACACTTTTCTTGTATAACTCACTAACTTTCAGTGTAAGGACTCACTGTTATTCTTGACAATCAAAATGGATACAGATACAGCACATGTTCACTCAAGAAAAATAAGCTTCATTAAATACAATGGAAAAATTTAACACATGATCAAACAAATGCATAAATCTTGTATGACTGATGCCATCAAGGAATTACTAAAATGGTTTCCTTGCTGATTGGTTGAAGTAACAGAAGCTTCAGAAGGCTGGATCTTCTTGGCTTTAGAAGCTGCAGACTTTGGACTGAGCCTGCGACTACTTCTTAAAACTTGCCTAAACCAAAATTTACACTGTATTAAAAAAACAATAATAAAACAAGATGTGTGCTTCAGAATAGGTGCCTTCATCCACCATAGTTTGGGTGACTGTGCCTTGGGTGAACAGCATGCAGTGACCACCTTGAATATGATGAATAGGTCCACCTTGGTAAACCCCTTTATCAATTTATCAAAGGATTGTGTTCACAATAAAGAATCTACGTGTTTTTATAACATTTTACCTCAGGTGGAAGCCAAAACTCTGTAACTAGCATTCAAGGTCCATCAAAACTTCAACTGAAAACATTGTCTGGCAAGACATAAAAATGTTTTATGAATGAGACACCAACCTCTGTTTACTCACACGTGGAGTTCCAGCGGTCCGAATAGCAGAAATCCAAACTACTGCGCCGTTACGTTTAAATACTTCAAATGAACCAATTGCATTACCATTTGAAAATCCCTTCATTTTCCATTGGACAGCGTCCCTTACGTCACGACGCAATGGTCATGTGATCCAGTGGATGTTAAAGGGTCACTTAGAAGTTGTTTTTATGATGACATTTACATTTAGAATTGGTTATAAATGAATTTTAAAAGGTCTGTGAAAAAATGGCCACGATCCACCATCCCCATCATCAGAAAAAATAGATTAAAAGGTACCGTTTTGTAACAAAATTGAACCATCTCTTTCCCACGGTTGTCAGGTTCTATGCCGTAGAACGAGGGAATTCCCTCTAGACTATCCACCTGAGCGCTCTATTTCACATGATACATTGTGGCTCAACGGACACGTAGCCTACGGTTTGCTACTTCCGGTCGATGTGTTTGTTTACGTTGGAGGCTAGCGGCTAACGCCTGTGGTGAGAGCACTTGTAACTTCATTAAACTTGAAGATGGCACACAAACGGTGGTTACTCACCACCGATGAATTAGTTAGCGATAAACGTGGAATCGACGGTCAGCTTATTCGTGTCCCGCATCCTTTTAAAGTAGCGAGATGGGTGGATGATATGAGGCTATGGCCAGCAGTCAGCTATGTTGATCACCAACTACTTTGTCCTGTCAGAGGGTGTTGATGGTGACGAACTTCGCAACTACAAGAGTACTGAGGCATACAATTACTTTCACAGTAATAAAGTGGGGCGTGTTTTGGTACACACACGCGGTAATTAGGTGTTTTTGAAAGCGGAGGTGGAGAGGAGAAAGCATTAGCCAGGCTAAACATAGCGCTTGGGCTATGTTACAGCAAAGCGGAGTAGTGGAGACTGTCGGTGCACCTGTATTGCCGGTTTAGGGAGGTCTTTGAAGAATACACAATTAGGCTAATAATGATGCAAAAATCTCTGTAGGTCTGTTTTACTGAACTTAAGTATCATGAGAATACTTCGTCAATGAATAGGCACTATATAGCAAAGCATAAAGCTGCTGTAAATCAGGGGAACACAAGTCATGGTATGTTTTATTATTAGAGACACTCTCTGATTGGCACAACAATTTTTATGTACACCGGTCTCATCAGTGCCTTTTGAACTAGTGTTCTCCAAATGTGGAGAAGTTGTGAGCAAAAAAAGAAACAGGCTCAGTCCAAAAAGTGGGGAAAAAAATGTTTTTGAATCAATCTTTGAGTGTTCTGACATACCCCCTGGTTACACAAGCACCCAACTTGTGCCATATTTTCCCTTCACACCTTAATACCCAAGTTCAAGCACATCCTTTCCCTAAGAACTCTCCCCAATTACACAATACAAAGATGAATTAATCTTTATTTGTAAAAATATCACAAACTTTGTATAGAGGTGTGTGTGTGTGTGTTTTGGTACGTTCACACTAGAATAGATGTGTTTCCTCTACACTAGTTCTGGGACTTTTTTGTCACTGTATCAAAGCCTTCTGCCACTATGAAGCTGGGCCAATTTAGTTGCAGCTTTGGCTTTTCACCAGGAGAGGTCACTGTTACTGAAGCTTCAAGTAATGAACCCATTTTTGAAACAATCTGCTTAAGTGGTTCAGTGCTTCACCAAGACTTCATTTGCCCATCACTAGAAAACAGGGCTTGCTTGTACTGATACGCAGCGCAGTTGGAATGAAGGGACAGTCAGAAATCTTGAGCCAAAACCACTCCGAGACATCAGATTCAGCTACCACAGGGCAGGGAGTGAATTTAACAACAGAGTCTTGCAAGCAAACCCCTACCCCCACCCCACGGTATCTGACTCATTCTAATTTTAAAGAGCATGTTGATAGTGATCCAGCACAACCACTGTTCCTACTAAAGAACTGTCTGTTGGGCAAGTGCTACAGCTTTGATCCTGTTGCCCAACCCAACCTTGCCAACACTGCAGTTTATGCCCGGTTAGTAGGAACGCATCAAAACTGTTCTGACATTCTATGTGAGCCATGCAAAGCCTTCTATGAGTTGTTTGTGCAGGTGAACAACACACAGACGGCTAGGTTGGAGTTGGAGACAAGACAGCAGAGTGCTTCAGAACTGTGGCACAGTGTGAGAGAATTTAGATTAACAGCCAGCTCTGCTAAAAAGGTTCCATCCAAAGCATCCACCAATCCTGATAAATTTCTGGCAGAGCACCTGTACCCCTCATTTCGTGGTAACTACGCCACAAACTATGGAAAGGAGAATGAGGTCGTTGCCTGCAATACTCTTAAAGAGCAGGGCATGAATATTACACACAGAGGGATTGTTGTTAGTGAGCAAGAGCCATGGCTCTCCGCCAGTCCTGATGGGGTGATCGACTCCTCTGTTCTACTAGAAATAAAATGCCCAGTCCCCAACAAGCTCTATCCCACCCTCTTGGATCAGCTTACCCAAAATGTCAGTGATGTGAAGTTAATAGATGGAGTACCACAACTTCAGAAAACAGGCGTCCGGGGATACTACATGCAGGAACATGCAGGGCATGTTTTGTACCGGCCTTAGGATGGCCAAATTGTTCATCTGGAGCCCAAATGACACCATTTCATTCTCTGTACCACTTGATGAGCTCTATATTCAGGAGAAGGTAGCACATCTGAAAAGATTTTACTTCTCGACAATGTTGCCTCAGCTTGTCAATGAGTTTGTTGGTCAGCAACTGAATCTGCATAGTGCATATGCAAACATAATGAAATCCTAGAAAAGGACTGCTCAGACACAAAATCTCATAACAAGAGCACCCTCTCAATCAGTTTTATTGTTTAAAAAAAGATTAAATGTTAAAATTATGAAATACACTATGCCTGACTAATATTTACACAATATTTACACTGTTATTTACTCTAATATTTACACAATATTTACACAACTGTAATCAAATGTACTGTACACATGTTGAAATACGAACATATGATGTATATTAAATATGTTATTGATTTAAAGTATGTATGACATTAATAATTACCTAAATGTTATGAATGTACATTACAAAACAATTAAATCACTACTGCTGTTGCAGCTGCTGCAATGACATGGGCCAACCAGGCCCAGATGACAGAGAAAGGGAAAACAAAAGGGATGCAATAAGGAGGGAGGGTGTAAACACTGCAGTCAATACTAAAGACAATCACAATAGTTATTAACGAATGAGGTCATCTCTTAAGTTGGCTAAGGCAGCACAGATGCGGCGGATTTTGTCTGGTAACCTGTTCCTCCGTTAACTGACCACCAACTCTGTTGAAAGCAGGTAGAAGCAAGTTCACTCTTCTCTCAAAGAGAATGTCCCTAATTAAAAAGCCTCATCTGCCATGACTTCATCTCTAGGCCTTAAGTAGTCCAGGATACCAGAGTTCATGGTGATGTACTTGTCACTGGCGTCCTCCATAGGCAGATGATATAAACATGATTAATCCACAGGGGACAATTCCAACAAGGTACATGATTGTGTTATGGGAACAATAATGGCTAAAGGACTCACCTCTAGAGTCAAGATTTTTGGGCTTCTGCAACAAGCTTTCACTACAGTCAATGACACAGGTGGTATTTGGGTAAGACTTCTGAAATGAAGCCGCATTGTTGCCTTGATGGTTTCTCTTGGTAGCCAGACAATAAGGGGTCGCAGGCCTTCCTCCATTTTATCAATCCAGTGTGTGATGATTCTACTGGCAACACTCTGTGACACATGGAACTGTCTACTGAGGTCTCCCAGCACACGGTTTAGTTTCAGTTTCATGATTGTCATAAGAATTTGATCACGCACTGACAGAGTAAGAGTCCCATTTCCAAACCTTTCCAATGTTGACACAAGAGTGTTGAATGTGTCTAGTGGGAGCCCTGTGTACAGGTATGCATCAGCATCACTCTGGAGCATGAAATGGCTTAAGTCTCCAGACTGTGTGGCTGCATCTGTCACCACATGATTGTGTATTGGTGCGTCCACTCCCTGGCTTCTTGCATAACTGTGATCCCAGAGAGAAGGGTCTTCCCATTGCGTGGCAACAGTCCTGTGAGATTCAAAACAAATGCACTCAGATTAGTTTACATGAGCTGCATAAGATGTTATCAAAAAGACATTTAAAAGTGGTTAATCAATAAAAGTGTTTAATAGTTAAGTTGACATATCGGTTGAGGAGAGTAAATAGTTGATAACAATGCAACACATTGCTAATGCAATTGTAAGGTACTTCAAAACCAATAACCATGCATTGTTAGATGGACAGATAGAGATACTTTATGTATCCCAAAGGAAATTAGGCTGTCCAATACCATACTCATAAAGTCACATAAACAGAAGACATCCAAACAAATATACAGACACACATACTAACGTTACCTGTGTCATCTAACGATGTACAAAAAACGTTACATAAGTTACTACTTTGTTGTAGGCAGAGTCGGTCGGTCACACAAAACCGCAAGAAAATCTGACCTGACCATAGGCTATATGGGCAGATTTAGATTTTTTGTCGCAAATTCAGCGTTATTCTTTCTTGTCTATGTGTAGTATAAGGTGTTAATACACTATAGGCTATTTCAATATCACATTTTGGCTGCTGATGTATGCGCACGTAACATTCTAACCAGTGCTGGCCTGCGGGCAAGTGCCGCCGGTGCCGGACCAAAGTCAGCTCAGCACCAGCACCGGCACGGCCCTGGTCGGAAAGAGATACGAGTCCATCACTTTCTGAGCAGGAAGACCAAGTACGTTTTCGGGCTTGGATTCGTTTTGTCCAAGTGAAGAGGGCCGATTTTACAGCCTCGTCTGTTACGGCGAACTCAGTGATATGTCAAGCCTGTGTTTGCTTTAGTTTTGATGATTATGGCTTACAGCTAATGAAAGCCCAAAATTCAGTATCTCACAAAATTATATTATCACATCAGACCAATAAAAAAGTACTTTTGTTTCAGATATGTCAGCCTTGTGAAAAGTATGTTCATGTTTATGCCCTCAGTACTTGATTGGGCCACAGTGCACTGAAACCTTTCCACAATATTCTAATTCCTTGAGATGTGCCTGTACACTGCTGTGGATTTCAGACATACCACATTGTATTGTGCTAATGGTCTAAAAATGGAGATCATCAGCATCAGACATCCAAGGTCAATTTAACTGGTTTGCATTTTCAGGTCTACAACAAAATTATCTTCCATGGCAGAATTTTGTTTCACTCATCCATGGGTTGCTGACCCTGACCAATCACATTCATTACAGGAAAATAATAATAATATGCAATAAAACGGTTGTCTTCTATTCAACTCTAGCCTTGCTCTTGAGAGCTGAAAACAAAATCAAGGTAAATTTAACAAACGTGCAAATGTAATTTTGAACAACTTAAATAGTTTCACATCCTGGCTGTTCTCACCTCGCATTAGGCTCTCCAGGGTCCGCTGAATGTCCAGAACATTTTCTGGAGTGCGTCCAGGACTCGAGCTTGAGCAGAGAGCATACTGGCCATGGCTTCTTGCTGGTTTGTGTGTTTGCTGCATGTCCTGCACATTACACAGTCTCTACCTGACTGAAGCAACAGCTCGTCAGGTGTACCCTCCTTGTTATCCACCCTACTCTTTAGGTTTCCTGGCAGTGCTGGCTGGATGGTGGTATGCTGTCCTGAAACCACAACTGCAGCGCTCCCAGCCCGCCATGCAGACCCAGGCTGCTTCGTATCCATCACGTCTGTTAAAGCCTCTTGTAGGGAGGGTTCGTTTTCTGTTTACAAATGTATGCCTGGGCAACACAAAGTAGTTTTGCATTACATAGGCCACATTCAATTAGCTTTGTCATGAGCTCTACTGAAAATAAATTCATGGTATTCCACACACACACAATCACAAACAAACTGTTAAATGTTTCAGAATGAATTTCAGACACACATAATCCCTATCCAATACTGGTGATGATACTGAAGTAAATTTCGACCTCTTCATAGCGAAGGCCAGGGCCACAAGTGCATATGTGGCAGTACCGGGAGTGGAGTGCATGTGTGGTCCTCTCCAGGGTGAACAGGCACAGACACAGCTTATATTCCACCTTTATCTGCCAGTGCTATGGCCAGCGCACCCGAAATAGGCAACTCTGGTTGGGGAGGGTAGGGGGTTACACAGGGTACAGAGTCTTGAATAGTAACTGATAAGAGAACTATTTGGAACAGGCATTGAAAGCGTCAAACAGGATGTATAACTGTCAATACAAAGCAAATGCTTACTGGTTTCCCACAAATGCTAATAATGACCTGCAAATTGTGTTTGTGAAGACCAAAAAGATAATTTATGATGAAATATAACTGTGCCAATGAGAGGTCCTTCCCAGCTCTCCCTTCTTAAAACATGGATATGATTGGCAAAGAACTAAAAAGCAGGAAAATATATATAGAGCATGGTCATCACACTGACATTTTGATACTTTGCCAACAGAAAAATGGGATTTACAAATACACCAGTGTAGAAGTGTTTGCCCCCCCCCCCCCAAAAAAAAGCATGATTTACAAAGTTGCATTTGCAGGTAAAAAAAATCAGTAATTCCCATTTTAATCAGGAAAATCATATCTGTTTAAAGCTCCTCTGGGTGACATGGATACTACTGTAGCAAGTAGCTACTTTCAATAGCTTTACAAAAATATATTCATCACAAACCAAATTTTTGACATCACATTTCAGAGATCCTTTTAAAATAATCTTTCTCTGGTGTGACAAGACACTGTTACCTTGATTAGGATATTGTTTTTTCATTTAAACCAAAATGTATCCCTTTGGCAGCCCTTGAGAGCAAGTAATAATTTAACCCATCGCTTCAGATTCTCATTCACATGCCATTCAGAACTGAGATCTCATCCCAGGAAGTTTAACTGCTCTTTACATGACTCAGAGAATGAGAACTGCTCTAATGGTAATCATAATCATCTTCACTCCAATTCACACAATTTATGTTAATGTGACCCCACCTCCCTCCAACTGTCCAAAGATATAGCGCCTGGCTGGTCCTAAATCAGGTCAGAACTGAAGAAGCCTTTTTAATTAAAGATTAAATGTTTTCCAAGCTCCAAAAAGACCAGTTGCTTACAACTTAGATCCCCTTACTAATATTGCAACAAAAACCAGACTTTCTAAAAAGTGTTTTTCTAGGAAAGAAAGCCATGAGACGAGTCATCTGATATGGGTCATATTTATTGAAAAGAAAATTCAAACAAATGTAAAAGATAAAACAGAAAATACAATTTTAATTTTATAAAGGAATAAAATAACAATAGCCAACATTTAGGAGGCTGGAGCAGTCAGCGGGAGCTCAGATTTCTTCACCACTGGCTTGTAGTGTGTGTAGGGTTGAGCCTTGTGTACCTGAAGGAAAAAAAAATTAAACACATACATACACACCATATAAAACACACACCTTTTAAAGGCTTCTGGAATTGAAGTTAAAACATTAATTTAAAAAAAAAAAAAAAAAAAAAAAAAGGTTGAAATATCAACCACAATTCTTTAAGACAGGTGTTGTGACCATGGACCTGAAAACATTTTAAATGTATCCCAATAAAGCCAGAGAGTACTCTTTGATGGACCTAAGGCAAGCATGGCAACGTACCAAATCCTCCTGTAAGCGGGCCATCTCCTCACGCTGCTGCTCCTCTGATCTCGCTCTGAAGTCCGGAAGTGGCCTGGCTTTGAACTCCTGATGGGGTACAATGGAGGTTAGTTCATTTTAGCCAAGAACAAAACGCCGATTTTTTTTTTTTTTTTTTTTTTTAACAACCCAACGTCCACATCATTCACAGCTAATCAACAGCATTCACCATGCTCAGTCACAACACAAATCATGTTTGTTGAGGAGACATATTTAAGTCTTAAAATAATGCTTTCCGTTGGCTCTGCAATTCAGGTAGAATCAAACAAGTTGAATATGATGGCGCCAGTCTGTTGTTTTATTATGCACAATTGCACCATTCACCCAGTCATTATTTTTGAGTCACTCTAAACAATCACCTTGGACCCTGTTCATAGGTTTGGTATGCCAAGTCATGTTCCGATTGCAAAAGTCACTATGCATTATAAATAAATAAATAAATAAGAGGTCTGTCCTCAACTTGGTGTGCCATTTCTAAAGGCCTGAGCAAGTGAATCATCCATGTCAACCTGAAGTCTACAAAAGAGTAATTACCTCCTCCTTACGACCTTCCTCCAGCTTCTTCGCCTTCATTGCCTTCCTTTCACACTTGCGTTCCTCAAAAGAGAAGGGGCACAGCTCCACCACTCTATTGGCAGGGAGCTTGGGCTGGAAAGGTACAAAACGTGGCATAGTGGAAGCCTTGATGGGGGCTGGCTTGACCTAGAAAGGAAAAAACAATCCACTTTAGCAACCCAAAAAAGCGAAGGAGAACATTGAGACTTAAGTGCAAACCAGGTTCCCACCTCTTCAACTTTGGGCTCCACACGGACACGTTTTTTGAAGGCAAAAGCTGGTGACTCTGGCACTGTTGGAGGTAGCACCTGCTTCTCTGGCACACCCTGAAGATGGAGTACAGATTTTACATAACTGCCATATTTCTATTTGCTACACTGCTTAAAAAATAATAAATTTGGGCTCCTTGAGCTTTTTGCTCGCCTGTCTCTCCTGACCATGGACCTGAAAACATTTAAATTTATCACAATAAAGCCACAGAGTACTCTTTGATGGACCTAAGGCAACCATAAGTCAATTTAAATGAATAAAACATTACTCTATTTCCACTGATACACACTGCAATTTGTTGAACACAACATGGCATAATGGTTAATAAGGGAAAGGAACGAACACACACACTTTTTTCCTCCTCTTACATTACTGAATATCCTCACTGAATACACACACACACACGCACTTTTTTCCTCCTCTTACATTACTGAATATCCTCACTGAATACACTCATTCAATTTTAGACACATGCTTTGCCTGCCACTGTAGACTGCAGAGATACATACCACCACCTCCTCCAGGATCCTTGTGGGCAGAGGTGTGCATTGAAAGGTGTAGTCCTCTTCCTCCTTGAGAAGCGTCTTCAGGAGAGACAGGCGAGCAAAAAGCCCAATCTCCAGCTGGAAACCTCAGGCTGGGTGGCTTCCTTCACTGATGGCTTCTTGGGCACCATAGCCGCCTCAAGTATCTTAAGTTCAAAGCTCTTAAGCTCAACTGGAAACCTAATGAAACATTGCATGGAGAAATAAGGCTATTTTGCCCATTGCATACAAACAAACTACACCTCAGACAATTCCCAAGATTAATGAGAAAGTCCAATTAATATTCAATCTACGATATAGCACATACTGCTGAATCTTTTCCAGCTCTTCTGCCTTGATCTCAGCAGTGCTCTTCACCACCTGGGGTCGGCTCCTTTGGCGAGTCATCAGCTGAGGGGTCATTGGGTTTGTAACTTTTGGCCGCTCATTCTTCACTGGTGATGGGCCTGGGTGGGATTGGGAAAATAGTTGTCAAAAACACACTTCATTGCAACAGCTGCCCGACAGGCAAATGTACCAGTAGCAAAGCCTTACTTACAGTTAAATGAACAACCTTTTTCTTGACTTTGGCGACTGCGCAAGTGATGGCGCACCATGGATATGTAGGAAGCAGAGTCCACATGCTTTCGTTTGCACCATGAGAGAGGTTAAATGGCTTAGGAACAGTGGTACCTTTGGGTGCTCCCTGCAATATGGACAAGTGAATATTACTGGTTAATCATGACCATTTATGTGAACTGTAAAAAGTTTAATTGGTAATAAGTAGTACAATTTAAGAAAAAACAAGACAAAAGAAAGAGTGCACTTACAGGTGAAGCTTGGTGCTTGCGAAGTTGGAAAGTAAACTCATACACTGCATAGGCGGAGTCTGAAGCTGAGCGGTGCCTTTGATCAGTGCATCAGAGAGAAAGCTGAATTCTTTTGGTACAGTCCTTGACAGAACTTGTTTCTTTGGTGGCTGACCTATTTCGACCACAAAAAAATAAATAAAAGTTTACCTCAGCAGCCACATAACTTGTGCGCAAACACACACACACACACAGGCCCTGTTGCACCAGTACACTGGGGGATAATCCAAGACTGTCTGAGTGACTAATCTAAATAGGTCATCAGTGCAAGTAGTAAATCTTCTAATTGAAGCAGTGACAGACCATAGGTTTTTTGGCGGTGACGTGCAGCTAAAGTATCTCTCTCACACACACACACACACACACACCACACACACACACACACACCACTCCACTAAATAGAGTAGCTCCATCCTCACATCAAAACAAAGCCACAGGCCTGTTCTGTTAGGAGGCTTCCAAATGAACTACATGAGTACATAAACCTACTTTCCGGAATAGAGAAAACGGTGTCTCTGCAGAAAACCTACAGTAAATCTTGAAGCAAGCAGGTTTGTTGACAGCTGTAGTATGGCGGATACGTTTCATGCACTTTGTTACTCACTGCCGGCCAAGGCTGCCTCGATCTCAGCCACGCTCTTCATCACCTGGATTCGACTCCTTTGGCGAGTCATCAGCTGAGGGGTTATTGTAACTTTTGGCCTTATTCTTCACTGGTGATGGGCCTGGGTGGGATTGGGAAAATAGTTCTGTCAAAAACACACTTCATTGCAACAGCAGCCCGACAGGCAAATGTACCAGTAGCAAATCCTTAATTACTGTTAAATGAACAACCTTTTTCTTGACTTAAGCGACTGCAAGCTAAAGTCTCTCTCTCTCTCTCTCCCTCTCTCTCTTTCTCTCTCTCTCTCACACACACACACACACACACACACACACACTCCACTAAATAGAGTAGCTCCATCCTCACATCAAAACAAGCCACAGGCCTGTTCTGTTAGGAGGCTTCCAAATGAACTACATGAGTACATAAACCTACTTTCCGGAATAGAGAAAACGGTGTCTCTGCAGAAAACCTACAGTAAATCTTTGAAGCAAGCAGGTTTGTTGACAGCTGTAGTATGGCGGATGAGTTTCATGCACTTTGTTACTCACTGCCGGCCAAGGCTGCCTCGATCTCAGCCACTCTCTTCATCACCTGGATTCCACTCCTTTGGCGAGTCATCAGCTGAGAAGTCATTGTAACTTTTGGTCGCTTCACTGGTGATGGGCCTGGGTGGGATTGGGAAAATAGTTCTGTCAATGAAATGAAACAATGAAATGGTCCCATAAAACACTTTTCTTGTATAACTCACTAACTTTCAGTGTAAGGACTCACTGTTATTCTTGACAATCAAAATGGATACAGATACAGCACATGTTCACTCAAGAAAAAAGCTTCATTAAATACAATGGAAAAATTTAACACATGATCAAACAAATGCATAAATCTTGTATGACTGATGCCATCAAGGAATTACTAAAATGGTTTCCTTGCTGATTGGTTGAAGTAACAGAAGCTTCAGAAGGCTGGATCTTCTTGGCTTTAGAAGCTGCAGACTTTGGACTGAGCCTGCGACTACTTCTTAAAACTTGCCTAAACCAAAATTTACACTGTATTAAAAAAACAATAATAAAACAAGATGTGTGCTTCAGAATAGGTGCCTTCATCCACCATAGTTTGGGTGACTGTGCCTTGGGTGAACAGCATGCAGTGACCACCTTGAATATGACTGAATAGGTCCACCTTGGTAAACCCCTTTATCAATTTATCAAAGGATTGTGTTCACAATAAAGAATCTACGTGTTCTTATAACATTTTACCTCAGGTGGAAGCCAAAACTCTGTAACTAGCATTCAAGGTCCATCAAAACTTCAACTGAAAACATTGTCTGGCAAGACATAAAAATGTTTTATGAATGAGACACCAACCTCTGTTTACTCACACGTGGAGTTCCAGCGGTCCGAATAGCAGAAATCCAAACTACTGCGCCGTTACGTTTAAATACTTCAAATGAACCAATTGCATTACCATTTGAAAATCCCTTCATTTTCCATTGGACAGCGTCCCTTACGTCACGACGCAATGGTCATGTGATCCAGTGGATGTTAAAGGGTCACTTAGAAGTTGTTTTTATGATGACATTTACATTTAGAATTGGTTATAAATGAATTTTAAAAGGTCTGTGAAAAAATGGCCACGATCCACCATCCCCATCATCAGAAAAATAGATTAAAAGGTACCGTTTTGTAACAAAATTGAACCATCTCTTTCCCACGGTTGTCAGGTTCTATGCCGTAGAACGAGGGAATTCCCTCTAGACTATCCACCTGAGCGCTCTATTTCACATGATACATTGTGGCTCAACGGACACGTAGCCTACGGTTTGCTACTTCCGGTCGATGTGTTTGTTTACGTTGGAGGCTAGCGGCTAACGCCTGTGGTGAGAGCACTTGTAACTTCATTAAACTTGAAGATGGCACACAAACGGTGGTTACTCACCACCGATGAATTAGTTAGCGATAAACGTGGAATCGACGGTCAGCTTATTCGTGTTCCGCATCCTTTTAAAGTAGCGAGATGGGTGGATGATATGAGGCTATGGCCAGCAGTCAGCTATGTTGATCACCAACTACTTTGTCCTGTCAGAGGGTGTTGATGGTGACGAACTTCGCAACTACAAGAGTACTGAGGCATACAATTACTTTCACAGTAATAAAGTGGGGCGTGTTTTGGTACACACACGCGGTAATTAGGTGTTTTTGAAAGCGGAGGTGGAGAGGAGAAAGCATTAGCCAGGCTAAACATAGCGCTTGGGCTATGTTACAGCAAAGCGGAGTAGTGGAGACTGTCGGTGCACCTGTATTGCCGGTTTAGGGAGGTCTTTGAAGAATACACAATTAGGCTAATAATGATGCAAAAATCTCTGTAGGTCTGTTTTACTGAACTTAAGTATCATGAGAATACTTCGTCAATGAATAGGCACTATATAGCAAAGCATAAAGCTGCTGTAAATCAGGGGAACACAAGTCATGGTATGTTTTATTATTAGAGACACTCTCTGATTGGCACAACAATTTTTATGTACACCGGTCTCATCAGTGCCTTTTGAACTAGTGTTCTCCAAATGTGGAGAAGTTGTGAGCAAAAAAAGAAACAGGCTCAGTCCAAAAAGTGGGGAAAAAAATGTTTTTGAATCAATCTTTGAGTGTTCTGACATACCCCCTGGTTACACAAGCACCCAACTTGTGCCATATTTTCCCTTCACACCTTAATACCCAAGTTCAAGCACATCCTTTCCCTAAGAACTCTCCCCAATTACACAATACAAAGATGAATTAATCTTTATTTGTAAAAATATCACAAACTTTGTATAGAGGTGTGTGTGTGTGTGTTTTGGTACGTTCACACTAGAATAGATGTGTTTCCTCTACACTAGTTCTGGGACTTTTTTGTCACTGTATCAAAGCCTTCTGCCACTATGAAGCTGGGCCAATTTAGTTGCAGCTTTGGCTTTTCACCAGGAGAGGTCACTGTTACTGAAGCTTCAAGTAATGAACCCATTTTTGAAACAATCTGCTTAAGTGGTTCAGTGCTTCACCAAGACTTCATCTGCCCATCACTAGAAAACAGGGCTTGCTTGTACTGATACGCAGCGCAGTTGGAATGAAGGGACAGTCAGAAATCTTGAGCCAAAACCACTCCGAGACATCAGATTCAGCTACCACAGGGCAGGGAGTGAATTTAACAACAGAGTCTTGCAAGCAAACCCCTACCCCCCACCCCACGGTATCTGACTCATTCTAATTTTAAAGAGCATGTTGATAGTGATCCAGCACAACCACTGTTCCTACTAAAGAACTGTCTGTTGGGCAAGTGCTACAGCTTTGATCCTGTTGCCCAACCCAACCTTGCCAACACTGCAGTTTATGCCCGGTTAGTAGGAACGCATCAAAACTGTTCTGACATTCTATGTGAGCCATGCAAAGCCTTCTATGAGTTGTTTGTGCAGGTGAACAACACACAGACGGCTAGGTTGGAGTTGGAGACAAGACAGCAGAGTGCTTCAGAACTGTGGCACAGTGTGAGAGAATTTAGATTAACAGCCAGCTCTGCTAAAAAGGTTCCATCCAAAGCATCCACCAATCCTGATAAATTTCTGGCAGAGCACCTGTACCCCTCATTTCGTGGTAACTACGCCACAAACTATGGAAAGGAGAATGAGGTCGTTGCCTGCAATACTCTTAAAGAGCAGGGCATGAATATTACACACAGAGGGATTGTTGTTAGTGAGCAAGAGCCATGGCTCTCCGCCAGTCCTGATGGGGTGATCGACTCCTCTGTTCTACTAGAAATAAAATGCCCAGTCCCCAACAAGCTCTATCCCACCCTCTTGGATCAGCTTACCCAAAATGTCAGTGATGTGAAGTTAATAGATGGAGTACCACAACTTCAGAAAACAGGCGTCCGGGGATACTACATGCAGGAACATGCAGGGCATGTTTTGTACCGGCCTTAGGATGGCCAAATTGTTCATCTGGAGCCCAAATGACACCATTTCATTCTCTGTACCACTTGATGAGCTCTATATTCAGGAGAAGGTAGCACATCTGAAAAGATTTTACTTCTCGACAATGTTGCCTCAGCTTGTCAATGAGTTTGTTGGTCAGCAACTGAATCTGCATAGTGCATATGCAAACATAATGAAATCCTAGAAAAGGACTGCTCAGACACAAAAATCTCATAACAAGAGCACCCTCTCAATCAGTTTTATTGTTTAAAAAAAGATTAAATGTTAAAATTATGAAATACACTATGCCTGACTAATATTTACACAATATTTACACTGTTGTTTACTCTAATATTTACACAATATTTACACAACTGTAATCAAATGTACTGTACACATGTTGAAATACGAACATATGATGTATATTAAATATGTTATTGATTTAAAGTATGTATGATATTAATAATTACCTAAATGTTATGAATGTACATTACAAAACAATTAAATCACTACTGCTGTTGCAGCTGCTGCAATGACATGGGCCAATCAGGCCCAGATGACAGAGAAAGGGAAAACAAAAGGGATGCAATAAGGAGGGAGGGTGTAAACACTGCAGTCAATACTAAAGACAATCACAATAGTTATTAACGAATGAGGTCATCTCTTAAGTTGGCTAAGGCAGCACAGATGCGGCGGATTTTGTCTGGTAACCCGTTCCTCCGTTAACTGACCACCAACTCTGTTGAAAGCAGGTAGAAGCAAGTTCACTCTTCTCTCAAAGAGAATGTCCCTAATTAAAAAGCCTCAATCTGCCATGACTTCATCTCTAGGCCTTAAGTAGTCCAGGATACCAGAGTTCATGGTGATGTACTTGTCACTGGTGCGTCCTCCATAGGCAGATGATATAAACATGATTAATCCACAGGGGACAATTCCAACAAGGTACATGATTGTGTTATGGGAACAATAATGGCTAAAGGACTCACCTCTAGAGTCAAGATTTTTGGGCTTCTGCAACAAGCTTTCACTACAGTCAATGACACAGGTGGTATTTGGGTAAGACTTCTGAAATGAAGCCGGCATTGTTGCCTTGATGGTTTCTCTTGGTAGCCAGACAATAAGGGGTCGCAGGCCTTCCTCCATTTTATCAATCCAGTGTGTGATGATTCTACTGGCAACACTCTGTGACACATGGAACTGTCTACTGAGGTCTCCCAGCACACGGTTTAGTTTCAGTTTCATGATTGTCATAAGAATTTGATCACGCACTGACAGAGTAAGAGTCCCATTTCCAAACCTTTCCAATGTTGACACAAGAGTGTTGAATGTGTCTAGTGGGAGCCCTGTGTACAGGTATGCATCAGCATCACTCTGGAGCATGAAATGGCTTAAGTCTCCAGACTGTGTGGCTGCATCTGTCACCACATGATTGTGTATTGGTGCGTCCACTCCCTGGCTTCTTGCATAACTGTGATCCCAGAGAGAAGGGTCTTCCCATTGCGTGGTGGCAACAGTCCTGTGAGATTCAAAACAAATGCACTCAGATTAGTTTACATGAGCTGCATAAGATGTTATCAAAAAGACATTTAAAAGTGGTTAATCAATAAAAGTGTTTAATAGTTAAGTTGACATATCGGTTGAGGAGAGTAAATAGTTGATAACAATGCAACACATTGCTTATGCAATTGTAAGGTACTTCAAAACCAATAACCATGCATTGTTAGACATTGTTGGACAGATAGAGATACTTTATGTATCCCAAAGGAAATTAGGATGTCCAATACCATACTCATGAAGTCACATAAACAGAAGACATCCAAACAAATATACAGACACACATACTAACGTTACCCTGTGTCATCTAACGATGTACAAAAAACGTTACATAGGCCTAAGTTACTACTTTGTTGTAGGCAGAGTCGGTCGGTCACACAAAACCGCAAGAAAATCTGACCTGACCATAGGCTATATGGGCAGATTTAGATTTTTTGTCGCAAATTCATCGTCTGTATTCTTTCTTGTCTATGTGTAGTATAAAGGTGTTTAATACGCTATAGGCTATTTCAATATCACATTTTGGCTGCTGATGTATGCGCACGTAACATTCTAACCAGTGCTGAAGCCTATGCGGGCAAGTGCCGGTGCCGGTGCCGGACCAAAGTCAGCTCAGCACCAGCACCGGCACGGCCCTGGTCGGAAAGAGATACGAGTCCATCACTTTCCGAGCAGGAAGACCAAGTACGTTTTCGGGCTTGGATTCGTTTTGTCCAAGTGAAGAGGGCCGATTTTACAGCCTCGTCTGTTACGGCGAACTCAGTGATATGTCAAGCCTGTGTTTGCTTTAGTTTTGATGATTATGGCTTACAGCTAATGAAAGCCCAAAATTCAGTATCTCACAAAATTATATTATCACATCAGACCAATAAAAAAGTACTTTTGTTTCAGATATGTCAGCCTTGTGAGAAGTATGTTCATGTTTATGCCCTCAGTACTTGATTGGGCCTGCTTTTGTTTTTCACAGTGCACTGAAACCTCTTCCACAATATTCTAATTCCTTGAGATGTGCCTGTACACTGCTGTGGATTTCAGACATACCACATTGTATTGTGCTAATGGTCTAAAAATGGAGATCATCAGCATCAGACATCCAAGGTCAATTTAACTGGTTTGCATTTTCAGGTCTACAACAAAATTATCTTCCATGGCAGAATTTTGTTTCACTCATCCATGGGTTGCTGACCCTGACCAATCACATTCATTACAGGAAAATAATAATAATATGCAATAAAACGGTTGTCTTCTATTCAACTCTAGCCTTGCTCTTGAGAGCTGAAAACAAAATCAAGGTAAATTTAACAAACGTGCAAATGTAATTTTGAACAACTTAAATAGTTTCACATCCTGGCTGTTCTCACCTCGCATTAGGCTCTCCAGGGTCCGCTGAATGTCCAGAACATTTTTCTGGAGTGCCTCCAGGAGCATACTGGCCATGGCTTCTTGCTGGTTTGTGTGTTTGCTGCATGTCCTGCACATTACACAGTCTCTACCTGACTGAAGCAACAGCTCGTCAGGTGTACCCTCCTTGTTATCCACCCTACTCTTTAGGTTTCCTGGCAGTGCTGGCTGGATGGTGGTATGCTGTCCTGAAACCACAACTGCAGTGCTCCCAGCCCGCCATGCAGACCCAGGCTGCTTCGTATCCATCACGTCTGTTAAAGCCTCTTGTAGGGAGGGTTCGTTTTCTGTTTACAAATGTATGCCTGGGCAACACAAAGTAGTTTTGCATTACATAGGCCACATTCAATTAGCTTTGTCATGAGCTCTACTGAAAATAAATTCATGGTATTCCACACACACACACACACACAATCACAAACAAACTGTTAAATGTTTCAGAATGAATTTCAGACACACATAATCCCTATCCAATACTGGTGATGATACTGAAGTAAATTTCGACCTCTTCATAGCGAAGGCCAGGGCCACAAGTGCATATGTGGCAGTACCGGGAGTGGAGTGCATGTGTGGTCCTCTCCAGGGTGAACAGGCACAGACACAGCTTATATTCCACCTTTATCTGCCAGTGCTATGGCCAGCGCACCCGAAATAGGCAACTCTGGTTGGGGAGGGTAGGGGGTTACACAGGGTACAGAGTCTTGAATAGTAACTGATAAGAGAACTATTTGGAACAGGCATTGAAAGCGTCAAACAGGATGTATAACTGTCAATACAAAGCAAATGCTTACTGGTTTCCCACAAATGCTAATAATGACCTGCAAATTGTGTTTGTGAAGACCAAAAAGATAATTTATGATGAAATATAACTGTGCCAATGAGAGGTCCTTCCCAGCTCTCCCTTCTTAAAACATGGATATGATTGGCAAAGAACTAAAAAGCAGGAAAATATATATAGAGCATGGTCATCACACTGACATTTTGATACTTTGCCAACAGAAAAATGGGATTTACAAATACACCAGTGTAGAAGTGTTTGCCCCCCCCCCCCCAAAAAAAAATTGCATGATTTACAAAGTTGCATTTGCAGGTAAAAAAAAAATCAGTAATTCCCATTTTAATCAGGGAAAATCATATCTGTTTAAAGCTCCTCTGGGTGACATGGATACTACTGTAGCAAGTAGCTACTTTCAATAGCTTTACAAAAATATATTCATCACAAACCACATTTTTGACATCACATTTTAGAGATCCTTTTAAAATGATCTTTCTCTGGTGTGACAAGACACTGTTACCTTGATTAGGATATTGTTTTTTCATTTAAACCAAAATGTATCCCTTTGGCAGCCCTTGAGCGCAAGTAATAATTTAACCCATCGCTTCAGATTCTCATTCACATGCCATTCAGAACTGAGATCTCATCCCAGGAAGTTTAACTGCTCTTTACATGACTCAGAGAATGAGAACTGCTCTAATGGTAATCATAATCATCTTCACTCCAATTCACACAATTTATGTTAATGTGACCCCACCTCCCTCCAACGGTCCAAAGATATAGCGCCTGGCTGGTCCTAAATCAGGTCAGAACTGAAGAAGCCTTTTTAATTAAAGATTAAATGTTTTCCAAGCTCCAAAAAGAAGACCAGTTGCTTACAACTTAGATCCCCCTACTAATATTGCAACAAAAACCAGACTTTCTAAAAAGTGTTTATTTTCTAGGAAAGAAAGCCATGAGACGAGTCATCTGATATGGGTCATATTTATTGAAAAGAAAATTCAAACAAATGTAAAAGATAAAACAGAAAATACAATTTTAAATTTTATAAAGGAATAAAATAACAATAGCCAACATTTAGGAGACTGGAGCAGTCAGCGGGAGCTCGGATTTCTTCACCACTGGCTTGTAGTGTGTGTAGGGTTGAGCCTTGTGTACCTGAAGGAAAAAAAAATTAAACACATACATACACACCATAGACACAATATAAAACACACACCTTTTAAAGGCTTCTGGAATTGAAGTTAAAACATTAATTTAAAAAAAAAAAAAAAAAAAAAAAGTGCAAAGGTTGAAATATCAACCACAATTCTTTAAGACAGGTGTTGTGACCATGGACCTGAAAACATTTTAAATGTATCCCAATAAAGCCAGAGAGTACTCTTTGATGGACCTAAGGCAAGCATGGCAACGTACCAAATCCTCCTGTAAGCGGGCCATCTCCTCACGCTGCTGCTCCTCTGATCTCGCTCTGAAGTCCGGAAGTGGCCTGGCTTTGAACTCCTGATGGGGTACAATGGAGGTCAGTTCATTTTAGCCAAGAACAAAACGCCGATTTTTTTTTTTTTTTTTTTTTTTACAACCCAACGTCCACATCATTCACAGCTAATCAACAGCATTCACCATGCTCAGTCACAACACAAATCATGTTTGTTGAGGAGACATATTTAAGTCTTAAAATAATGCTTTCCGTTGGCTCTGCAATTCAGGTAGAATCAAACAAGTTGAATATGATGGACGCCAGTCTGTTGTTTTATTATGCACAATTGCACCATTCACCCAGTCATTATTTTTGAGTCACTCTAAACAATCACCTTGGACCCTGTTCATAGGTTTGGTATGCCAAGTCATGTTCCGATTGCAAAAGTCACTATGCATTATATATAAATAAATAAATAAATAAATAAATAAATAAAGAGGTCTGTCCTCAACTTGGTGTGCCATTTCTAAAGGCCTGAGCAAGTGAATCATCCATGTCAACCTGAAGTCTGCAAAAGAGTAATTACCTCCTCCTTACGACCTTCCTCCAGCTTCTTCGCCTTCATTGCCTTCCTTTCACACTTGCGTTCCTCAAAAGAGAAGGGGCACAGCTCCACCACTCTATTGGCAGGGAGCTTGGGCTGGAAAGGTACAAAACGTGGCATAGTGGAAGCCTTGATGGGGGCTGGCTTGACCTAGAAAGGAAAAAACAATCCACTTTAGCAACCCAAAAAAGCGAAGGAGAACATTGAGACTTAAGTGCAAACCAGGTTCCCACCTCTTCAACTTTGGGCTCCACACGGACACGTTTTTTGAAGGCAAAAGCTGGTGACTCTGGCACTGTTGGAGGTAGCACCTGCTTCTCTGGCACACCCTGAAGATGGAGTACAGATTTTACATAACTGCCATATTTCTATTTGCTACACTGCTTAAAAAATAATACATTTGGGCTCCTTGAGCTTTTTGCTCGCCTGTCTCTCCTGACCATGGACCTGAAAACATTTAAAATTTATCACAATAAAGCCACAGAGTACTCTTTGATGGACCTAAGGCAACCATAAGTCAATTTAAATGAATAAAACATTACTCCATTTCCACTGATACACACTGCAATTTGTTGAACACAACATGGCATAATGATTAATAAGGGAAAGGAACGAACACACACACACTTTTTTTCCTCCTCTTACATTACTGAATATCCTCAATGAATACACACACACACACACACACTTTTTTCCTCCTCTTACATTACTGAATATCCTCACTGAATACACTCATTCAATTTTAGACACATGCTTTGCCTGCCACTGTAGACTGCAGAGATACATACCACCACCTCTGCCCACAAGGATCCTGGAGGAGGTCTGCATTGAAAGGTGTAGTCCTCTTCCTCCTTGAGAAGCGTCTTCAGGAGAGACAGGCGAGCAAAAAGCCCAATCTCCAGCTGGAAACCCTCAGGCTGGGTGGCTTCCTTCACTGATGGCTTCTTGGGCACCATAGCCGCCTCCAGTATCTTAAGTTCAAAGCTCTTAAGCTCAACTGGAAACCTAATGAAACATTGCATGGAGAAATAAGGCTATTTTGCCCATTGCATACAAACAAACTACACCTCAGACAATTCCCAAGATTAATGAGAAAGTCCAATTAATATTCAATCTACGATATAGCACATACTGCTGAATCTTTTCCAGCTCTTCTGCCTTGATCTCAGCAGTGCTCTTCACCACCTGGGGTCGGCTCCTTTGGCGAGTCATCAGCTGAGGGGTCATTGGGTTTGTAACTTTTGGCCGCTCATTCTTCACTGGTGATGGGCCTGGGTGGGATTGGGAAAATAGTTCTGTCAAAAACACACTTCATTGCAACAGCTGCCCGACAGACAAATGTACCAGTAGCAAAGCCTTACTTACAGTTAAATGAACAACCTTTTTCTTGACTTTGGCGACTGCGCAAGTGATGGCGCACCATGGATATGTAGGAAGCAGAGTCCACATGCTTTCGTTTGCCACCATGAGAGAGGTTAAATGGCTTAGGAACAGTGGTACCTTTGGGTGCTCCCTGCAATATGGACAAGTGAATATTACTGGTTAATCATGACCATTTATGTGAACTGTAAAAAGTTTAATTGGTAATAAGTAGTACAATTTAAGAAAAAACAAGACAAAAGAAAGAGTGCACTTACAGGTGAAGCTTGGTGCTTGCGAAGTTGGAAAGTAAACTCATACACTGCATAGGCGGAGTCTGAAGCTGAGCCGGTGCCTTTGATCAGTGCATCAGAGAGAAAGCTGAATTCTTTTGGTACAGTCCTTGACAGAACTTGTTTCTTTGGTGGCTGACCTATTTCGACCACAAAAAAATAAATAAAAGTTTACCTCAGCAGCCACATAACTTGTGCGCAAACACACACACACAGGCCCTGTTGCACCAGTACACTGGGGGATAATCCAAGACTGTCTGAGTGACTAATCTAAATAGGTCATCAGTGCAAGTAGTAAATCTTCTAATTGAAGCAGTGACAGACCATAGGTTTTTTGGCGGTGACGTGCAGCTAAAGTATCTCACACACACACACACACACACACACACACACACACACACACACACACACACACACACACACACACACACACACCTCCACTAAATAGAGTAGCTCCATCCTCACATCAAAACAAAGCCACAGGCCTGTTCTGCTAGGAGGCTTCCAAACGAACTACATGAGTACATAAACCTACTTTCCGGAATAGAGAAAACGGTGTCTCTGCAGAAAACCTACAGTAAATCTTTGAAGCAAGCAGGTTTGTTGACAGCTGTAGTATGGCGGATACGTTTCATGCACTTTGTTACTTACTGCCGGCCAAGGCTGCCTCGATCTCAGCCACGCTCCTCATCACCTGGATTCGACTCCTTTGGCGAGTCATTAGCTGAGGAGTCATTGTAACTTTTGGTCGCTTCACTGGTGATGGGCCTGGGTGGGATTGGGAAAATAGTTCTGTCAAAAACACACTTCATTGCAACAGCAGCCCGACAGGCAAATGTACCAGTAGCAAATCCTTAATTACTGTTAAATGAACAACCTTTTTCTTGACTTAAGCGACTGCAAGCTAAAGTCTCTCTCTCTCTCCCTTTCTCTCTCTCTCTCTCTCTCACACACACACACACCTCCACTAAATAGAGTAGCTCCATCCTCACATCAAAACAAAGCCACAGGCCTGTTCTGTTAGGAGGCTTCCAAATGAACTACATGAGTACATAAACCTACTTTCCGGAATAGAGAAAACGGTGTCTCTGCAGAAAACCTACAGTAAATCTTTGAAGCAAGCAGGTTTGTTGACAGCTGTAGTATGGCGGATGAGTTTCATGCACTTTGTTACTCACTGCCGGCCAAGGCTGCCTCGATCTCAGCCACTCTCTTCATCACCTGGATTCCACTCCTTTGGCGAGTCATCAGCTGACAAGTCATTGTAACTTTTGGTCGCTTCACTGGTGATGGGGCCTGGGTGGGATTGGGAAAATAGTTCTGTCAATGAAATGAAACAATGAAATGGTCCCATAAAACACTTTTCTTGTATAACTCACTAACTTTCAGTGTAAGGACTCACTGTTATTCTTGACAATCAAAATGGATACAGATACAGCACATGTTCACTCAAGAAAAATAAGCTTCATTAAATACAATGGAAAAATTTAACACATGATCAAACAAATGCATAAATCTTGTATGACTGATGCCATCAAGGAATTACTAAAATGGTTTCCTTGCTGATTGGTTGAAGTAACAGAAGCTTCAGAAGGCTGGATCTTCTTGGCTTTAGAAGCTGCAGACTTTGGACTGAGCCTGCGACTACTTCTTAAAACTTGCCTAAACCAAAATTTACACTGTATTAAAAACAATAATAAAACAAGATGTGTGCTTCAGAATAGGTGCCTTCATCCACCATAGTTTGGGTGACTGTGCCTTGGGTGAACAGCATGCAGTGACCACCTTGAATATGACTGAATAGGTCCACCTTGGTAAACCCCTTTATCAATTTATCAAAGGATTGTGTTCACAATAAAGAATCTACGTGTTCTTATAACATTTTACCTCAGGTGGAAGCCAAAACTCTGTAACTAGCATTCAAGGTCCATCAAAACTTCAACTGAAAACATTGTCTGGCAAGACATAAAAATGTTTTATGAATGAGACACCAACCTCTGTTTACTCACACGTGGAATTCCAGCGGTCCGAATAGCAGAAATCCAAACTACTGCGCCGTTACGTTTAAATACTTCAAATGAACCAATTGCATTACCATTTGAAAATCCCTTCATTTTCCATTGGACAGCGTCCCTTACGTCACGACGCAATGGTCATGTGATCCAGTGGATGTTAAAGGGTCACTTAGAAGTTGTTTTTATGATGACATTTACATTTAGAATTGGTTATAAATAAATTTTAAAAGGTCTGTGAAAAAATGGCCACGATCCACCATCCCCATCATCAGAAAAATAGATTAAAAGGTACCGTTTTGTAACAAAATTGAACCATCTCTTTCCCACGGTTGTCAGGTTCTATGCCGTAGAACGAGGGAATTCCCTCTAGACTATCCACCTGAGCGCTCTATTTCACATGATACATTGTGGCTCAACGGACACGTAGCCTACGGTTTGCTACTTCCGGTCGATGTGTTTGTTTACGTTGGAGGCTAGCGGCTAACGCCTGTGGTGAGATCACTTGTAACTTCATTAAACTTGAAGATGGCACACAAACGGTGGTTACTCACCACCGATGAATTAGTTAGCGATAAACGTGGAATCGACGGTCAGCTTATTCGTGTTCCGCATCCTTTTAAAGTAGCGAGATGGGTGGATGATATGAGGCTATGGCCAGCAGTCAGCTATGTTGATCATCAACTACTTTGTCCTGTCAGAGGGTGTTGATGGTGACGAACTTCGCAACTACAAGAGTACTGAGGCATACAATTACTTTCACAGTAATAAAGTGGGGCGTGTTTTGGTACACACACGCGGTAATTAGGTGTTTTTGAAAGCGGAGGTGGAGAGGAGAAAGCATTAGCCAGGCTAAACATAGCGCTTGGGCTATGTTACAGCAAAGCGGAGTAGTGGAGACTGTCGGTGCACCTGTATTGCCGGTTTAGGGAGGTCATGCACTCATGCAGCAGCTGTTCTGTGGAAGGTATGGATATATTGTTCTATAAATTTTCCCTGTACGAATTATAAATAAAATGTTTCATAATTGAGTCATTCTGCATGGTGTTTTCCTGAGTACCGTATGCTTTGAGGTGCTGAATAAGGTGATACATTGGCTATCAAAATAGGTTCCCTTGCTATATTGTTACAGATTGAGAATGCAGTGATCACAGGGAAAACAGTAGTGATGGCAGTCTGAGACAGAAGCGCCGGAACGTGCTTCAAACCATTAATTACACCAACCATAAAACCACTGTTCTGAAGGTTGCTTTGGTACGGAAAAAACACGTGACATACTAGTATGAAACAGCTACTGGCACCGCCCCGTTTCGAGTCTGAATTGTAGCGCCTTCAAAGCATAAAAACTTTAGCGCACATCATGCGTTTGGTTCGTAGTAGCCTATGACAGTCATTCCTTTTGTGTTGATTTATCGTTACTATGCAACCATCTAGAAAGAGGGGTCGTTCTGACATGTGGGAACACTTTATTCTGGTTGTTCATGATAAGGTGTAATGGCTGTTAAATATTTATATGGGAAAATTGGACTGTAACTAGCTGGCTAATCCTGGCAAAAAAAAGAATCAAACTATCTACACTAGTCTATTTGACCAGTTATAGCCAATTGCAGTCATTTAGCTATAACTTTGAAGAATACACAATTAGGCTAATAATGATGCAAAAATCTCTGTAGGTCTGTTTTACTGAACTTAAGTATCATGAGAATACTTCGTCAATGAATATGCACTATATAGCAAAGCATAAAGCTGCTGTAAATCAGGGGAACACAAGTCATGGTATGTTTTATTATTAGAGACACTCTCTGATTGGCACAACAATTTTTATGTACACCGGTCTCATCAGTGCCTTTTGAACTAGTGTTCTCCAAATGTGGAGAAGTTGTGAGCAAAAAAAGAAACAGGCTCAGTCCAAAAAGTGGGGAAAAAAATGTTTTTGAATCAATCTTTGAGTGTTCTGACATACCCCCTGGTTACACAAGCACCCAACTTGTGCCATATTTTCCCTTCACACCTTAATACCCAAGTTCAAGCACATCCTTTCCCTAAGAACTCTCCCCAATTACACAATACAAAGATGAATTAATCTTTATTTGTAAAAATATCACAAACTTTGTATAGAGGTGTGTGTGTGTGTGTGTGTGTGTGTGTGTTTTGGTACGTTCACACTAGAATAGATGTGTTTCCTCTACACTAGTTCTGGGACTTTTTTGTCACTGTATCAAAGCCTTCTGCCACTATGAAGCTGGGCCAATTTAGTTGCAGCTTTGGCTTTTCACCAGGAGAGGTCACTGTTACTGAAGCTTCAAGTAATGAACCCATTTTTGAAACAATCTGCTTAAGTGGTTCAGTGCTTCACCAAGACTTCATTTGCCCATCACTAGAAAACAGGGCTTGCTTGTACTGATACGCAGCGCAGTTGGAATGAAGGGACAGTCAGAAATCTTGAGCCAAAACCACTCCGAGACATCAGATTCAGCTACCACAGGGCAGGGAGTGAATTTAACAACAGAGTCTTGCAAGCAAACCCCTACCCCCCACCCCACGGTATCTGACTCATTCTAATTTTAAAGAGCATGTTGATAGTGATCCAGCACAACCACTGTTCCTACTAAAGAACTGTCTGTTGGGCAAGTGCTACAGCTTTGATCCTGTTGCCCAACCCAACCTTGCCAACACTGCAGTTTATGCCCGGTTAGTAGGAACGCATCAAAACTGTTCTGACATTCTATGTGAGCCATGCAAAGCCTTCTATGAGTTGTTTGTGCAGGTGAACAACACACAGACGGCTAGGTTGGAGTTGGAGACAAGACAGCAGAGTGCTTCAGAACTGTGGCACAGTGTGAGAGAATTTAGATTAACAGCCAGCTCTGCTAAAAAGGTTCCATCCAAAGCATCCACCAATCCTGATAAATTTCTGGCAGAGCACCTGTACCCCTCATTTCGTGGTAACTACGCCACAAACTATGGAAAGGAGAATGAGGTCGTTGCCTGCAATACTCTTAAAGAGCAGGGCATGAATATTACACACAGAGGGATTGTTGTTAGTGAGCAAGAGCCATGGCTCTCCGCCAGTCCTGATGGGGTGATCGACTCCTCTGTTCTACTAGAAATAAAATGCCCAGTCCCCAACAAGCTCTATCCCACCCTCTTGGATCAGCTTACCCAAAATGTCAGTGATGTGAAGTTAATAGATGGAGTACCACAACTTCAGAAAACAGGCGTCCGGGGATACTACATGCAGGAACATGCAGGGCATGTTTTGTACCGGCCTTAGGATGGCCAAATTGTTCATCTGGAGCCCAAATGACACCATTTCATTCTCTGTACCACTTGATGAGCTCTATATTCAGGAGAAGGTAGCACATCTGAAAAGATTTTACTTCTCGACAATGTTGCCTCAGCTTGTCAATGAGTTTGTTGGTCAGCAACTGAATCTGCATAGTGCATATGCAAACATAATGAAATCCTAGAAAAGGACTGCTCAGACACAAAAATCTCATAACAAGAGCACCCTCTCAATCAGTTTTATTGTTTAAAAAAAGATTAAATGTTAAAATTATGAAATACACTATGCTTGACTAATATTTACACAATATTTACACTGTTGTTTACTCTAATATTTACACAATATTTACACAACTGTAATCAAATGTACTGTACACATGTTGAAATACGAACATATGATGTATATTAAATATGTTATTGATTTAAAGTATGTATGATATTAATAATTACCTAAATGTTATGAATGTACATTACAAAACAATTAAATCACTACTGCTGTTGCAGCTGCTGCAATGACATGGGCCAATCAGGCCCAGATGACAGAGAAAGGGAAAACAAAAGGGATGCAATAAGGAGGGAGGGTGTAAACACTGCAGTCAATACTAAAGACAATCACAATAGTTATTAACGAATGAGGTCATCTCTTAAGTTGGCTAAGGCAGCACAGATGCGGCGGATTTTGTCTGGTAACCCGTTCCTCCGTTAACTGACCACCAACTCTGTTGAAAGCAGGTAGAAGCAAGTTCACTCTTCTCTCAAAGAGAATGTCCCTAATTAAAAAGCCTCAATCTGCCATGACTTCATCTCTAGGCCTTAAGTAGTCCAGGATACCAGAGTTCATGGTGATGTACTTGTCACTGGTGCGTCCTCCATAGGCAGATGATATAAACATGATTAATCCACAGGGGACAATTCCAACAAGGTACATGATTGTGTTATGGGAACAATAATGGCTAAAGGACTCACCTCTAGAGTCAAGATTTTTGGGCTTCTGCAACAAGCTTTCACTACAGTCAATGACACAGGTGGTATTTGGGTAAGACTTCTGAAATGAAGCCGGCATTGTTGCCTTGATGGTTTCTCTTGGTAGCCAGACAATAAGGGGTCGCAGGCCTTCCTCCATTTTATCAATCCAGTGTGTGATGATTCTACTGGCAACACTCTGTGCCAGAACACACTGTCTACTGAGGTCTCCCAGCACACGGTTTAGTTTCAGTTTCATGATTGTCATAAGAATTTGATCACGCACTGACAGAGTAAGAGTCCCATTTCCAAACCTTTCCAATGTTGACACAAGAGTGTTGAATGTGTCTAGTGGGAGCCCTGTGTACAGGTATGCATCAGCATCACTCTGGAGCATGAAATGGCTTAAGTCTCCAGACTGTGTGGCTGCATCTGTCACCACATGATTGTGTATTGGTGCGTCCACTCCCTGGCTTCTTGCATAACTGTGATCCCAGAGAGAAGGGTCTTCCCATTGCGTGGTGGCAACAGTCCTGTGAGATTCAAAACAAATGCACTCAGATTAGTTTACATGAGCTGCATAAGATGTTATCAAAAAGACATTTAAAAGTGGTTAATCAATAAAAGTGTTTAATAGTTAAGTTGACATATCGGTTGAGGAGAGTAAATAGTTGATAACAATGCAACACATTGCTTATGCAATTGTAAGGTACTTCAAAACCAATAACCATGCATTGTTAGATGGACAGATAGAGATACTTTATGTATCCCAAAGGAAATTAGGCTGTCCAATACCATACTCATGAAGTCACATAAACAGAAGACATCCAAACAAATATACAGACACACATACTAACGTTACCCTGTGTCATCTAACGATGTACAAAAAACGTTACATAAGTTACTACTTTGTTGTAGGCAGAGTCGGTCGGTCACACAAAACCGCAAGAAAATCTGACCTGACCATAGGCTATATGGGCAGAGTTAGATTTTTTGTCGCAAATTCAGCGTCTGTATTCTTTCTTGTCTATGTGTAGTATAAAGGTGTTTAATACGCTATAGGCTATTTCAATATCACATTTTGGCTGCTGATGTATGCGCACGTAACATTCTAACCAGTGCTGAAGCCTATGCGGGCAAGTGCCGGTACCGGTGCCGGACCAAAGTCAGCTCAGCACCAGCACCGGCACGGCCCTGGTCGGAAAGAGATACGAGTCCATCACTTTCCGAGCAGGAAGACCAAGTACGTTTTCGGGCTTGGATTCGTTTTGTCCAAGTGAAAAGGGCCGATTTTACAGCCTCGTCTGTTACGGCGAACTCAGTGATATGTCAAGCCTGTGTTTGCTTTAGTTTTGATGATTATGGCTTACAGCTAATGAAAGCCCAAAGTTCAGTATCTCACAAAATTATATTATCACATCAGACCAATAAAAAAGTACTTTTGTTTCAGATATGTCAGCCTTGTGAAAAGTATGTTCATGTTTATGCCCTCAGTACTTGATTGGGCCTGCTTTTGTTTTTCACAGTGCACTGAAACCTTTTCCACAATATTCTAATTCCTTGAGATGTGCCTGTACACTGCTGTTGATTTCAGACATACCACATTGTATTGTGCTAATGGTCTAAAAATGGAGATCATCAGCATCAGACATCCAAGGTCAATTTAACTGGTTTGCATTTTCAGGTCTACAACAAAATTATCTTCCATGGCAGAATTTTGTTTCACTCATCCATGGGTTGCTGACCCTGACCAATCACATTCATTACAGGAAAATAATAATAATATGCAATAAAACGGTTGTCTTCTATTCAACTCTAGCCTTGCTCTTGAGAGCTGAAAACAAAATCAAGGTAAATTTAACAAACGTGCAAATGTAATTTTGAACAACTTAAATAGTTTCACATCCTGGCTGTTCTCACCTCGCATTAGGCTCTCCAGGGTCCGCTGAATGTCCAGAACATTTTTCTGGAGTGCGTCCAGGACTCGAGCTTGAGCAGAGAGCATACTGGCCATGGCTTCTTGCTGGTTTGTGTGTTTGCTGCATGTCCTGCACATTACACAGTCTCTACCTGACTGAAGCAACAGCTCGTCAGGTGTACCCTCCTTGTTATCCACCCTACTCTTTAGGTTTCCTGGCAGTGCTGGCTGAATGGTGGTATGCTGTCCTGAAACCACAACTGCAGCGCTCCCAGCCCACCATGCAGACCCAGGCTGCTTCGTATCCATCACGTCTGTTAAAGCCTCTTGTAGGGAGGGTTCGTTTTCTGTTTACAAATGTATGCCTGGGCAACACAAAGTAGTTTTGCATTACATAGGCCACATTCAATTAGCTTGGTCATGAGCTCTACTGAAAATAAATTCATGGTATTCCACACACACACAATCACAAACAAACTGTTAAATGTTTCAGAATGAATTTCAGACACACATAATCCCTATCCAATACTGGTGATGATACTGAAGTAAATTTCGACCTCTTCATAGCGAAGGCCGGGCCACAAGTGCATATGTGGCAGTACCGGGAGTGGAGTGCATGTGTGGTCCTCTCCAGGGTGAACAGGCACAGACACAGCTTATATTCCACCTTTATCTGCCAGTGCTATGGCCAGCGCACCCGAAATAGGCAACTCTGGTTGGGGAGGGTAGGGGGTTACACAGGGTACAGAGTCTTGAATAGTAACTGATAAGAGAACTATTTGGAACAGGCTTTGAAAGCGTCAAACAGGATGTATAACTGTCAATACAAAGCAAATGCTTACTGGTTTCCCACAAATGCTAATAATGACCTGCAAATTGTGTTTGTGAAGACCAAAAAGATAATTTATGATGAAATATAACTGTGCCAATGAGAGGTCCTTCCCAGCTCTCCCTTCTTAAAACATGGATATGATTGGCAAAGAACTAAAAAGCAGGAAAATATATATAGAGCATGGTCATCACACACTGACATTTTGATACTTTGCCAACAGAAAAATGGGATTTACAAATACACCAGTGTAGAAGTGTTTGCCCCCCCCCAAACAAAAAAAAATTGCATGATTTACAAAGTTGCATTTGTAGGTAAAAAAAAAATCAGTAATTCTCATTTTAATCAAGGAAAATCATATCTGTTAAAAGCTCCTCTGGGTGACATGGATACTACTGTAGCAAGTAGCTACTTTCAATAGCTTTACAAAAATATATTCATCACAAACCAAATTTTTGACATCACATTTCAGAGATCCTTTTAAAATAATCTTTCTCTGGTGTGACAAGACACTGTTACCTTGATTAGGATATTTCTTTTTAATTTAAACCAAAATGTATCCCTTTGGCAGCCCTTGAGAGCAAGTAATAATTTAACCCATCGCTTCAGATTCTCATTCACATGCCATTCAGAACTGAGATCTCATCCCAGGGAGTTTAACTGCTCTTTACATGACTCAGAGAATGAGAACTGCTCTAATGGTAATCATAATCATCTTCACTCCAATTCACACAATTTATGTTAATGTGACCCCACCTCCCTCCAGCAGTCCAAAGATATAGCGCCTGGTCCTAAATCAGGTCAGAACTGAAGAAGCCTTTTTAATTAAAGATTAAATGTTTTCCAAGCTCCAAAAAGAAGACCAGTTGCTTACAACTTAGATCCCCTTACTAATATTGCAACAAAAACCAGACTTTCTAAAAAAGTGTTTTTCTAGGAAAGAAAGCCATGAGACGAGTCATCTGATATGGGTCATATTTATTGAAAAGAAAATTTAAACAAGTGTAAAAGATAAAACAGAAAATACATACAATTTTAATTTTATAAAGGAATAAAACAATGGCCAACATTTAACATTTAAGACAACATTTAAACAGTTAAGACTGGTAGAGTGGTAGCATAGCCTTTAGGAGACTGGAGCAGTCAGCGGGAGCTCAGATTTCTTCAACACCACTGGCTTGTAGTGTGTGTAGGGTTAAGCCTTGTGTACCTGAAGGAAAAAAAATGAACACATACATGCACACAATATAAAACACACACCTTTTAAAGGCTTCTGGAATTGAAGTTAAAACATTAATTAAAAAAAAAAAAAAAAAAAGTGCAGAGGTTGAAATATCAACCACAATTCTTTAAGACAGGTGTTGTGACCATGGACCTGAAAACATTTTAAATGTATCCCAATAAAGCCAGAGAGTACTCTTTGATGGAGCTAAGGCAAGCATGGCAACGTACCAAATCCTCCCGTAAGCGGGCCATCTCCTCACGCTGCTGCTCCTCTGATCTCGCTCTGAAGTCCGGAAGTGGCCTGGCTTTGAACTCCTGATGGGTACAATGGAGGTCAGTTCATTTTAGCCAAGAACAAAACGCCGATGTTTTTTTAACAACCCAACGTCCACATCATTCACAGCTAATCAACAGCATTCACCATGCTCAGTCACAACACAAATCATGTTTGTTGAGGAGACATATTCAAGTCTTAAAATAATGCTTTCCGTTGGCTCTGCAATTCAGGTAGAATCAAACAAGTTGAATATGATAGGCGCCAGTCTGTTGTGTTATTATGCACAATTGCACCATTCACCCAGTCATTATTTTTGAGTCACTCTAAACAATCACCTTGGACCCTGTTCATAGGTTTGGTATGCCAAGTCATGTTCCGATTGCAAAAGTCACTATGCATTATAAATAAATAAATAAAGAGGTCTGTCCTCAACTTGGTGTGCCATTTCTAAAGGCCTGAGCAAGTGAATCATCCATGTCAACCTGAAGTCTACAAAAGAATAATTACCTCCTCCTTACGACCTTCCACCAGCTTCTTCACCTTCCTTTCACACTTGCGTTCCTCAAAAGAGAAGGGGCACAGCTCCACCACTCTATTGGCAGGGAGCTTGGGCTGGAAAGGTACAAAACGTGGCATAGTGGAAGCCTTGATGCGGGCTGGCTTGACCTAGAAAGGAAAAAACAATCCACTTTAGCAACCCAAAAAAGAGAAGGAGAACATTTTGAGACTTAAGTGCAAACCAGGTTCCCACCTCTTCAACTTTGGGCTCCACACGGACACGTTTTTTGAAAGCAAAAGCTGGTGACTCTGGCACTGTTGGAGGTAGCACCTGCTTCTCTGGCACACCCTGAAGATGGAGTACAGATTTTACATAACTGTCATATTTCTATTTGCTACACTGCTTAAAAAATAATAAATTTGGGCTCCTTGAGCTTTTTGCTCACCTGTCTCTCCTGACCATGGACCTGAAAACATTTAAAATTTATCACAATAAACCCACAGAGTACTCTTTGATGGACCTAAGGCAACCATAAGTCAATTTAAATGAATAAAACATTACTCAATTTCCACTGATACACACTGCAATTTGTTGAACACAACATGGCATAATGGTTAATAAGGGAAAGGAACGAACACACACACACACACACACACACACACACACACACACACACACACACACACACACACACACACACACACACACACTTTTCCTCCTCTTACATTACTGAATATCCTCACTGAATACACTCATTCAATTTTAGACACATGCTTTGCCTGCCACTGTAGACTGCAGAGATACATACCACCACCTCCTCCAGGATCCTTGTGGGCAGAGGTCTGGATTGAAAGGTGTAGTCCTCTTCCTCCTTGAGAAGCGTCTTCAGGAGAGACAGGCGAGCAAAAAGCCCAATCTCCAGCTGGAAACCCTCAGGCTGGGTGGCTTCCTTCACTGATGGCTTCTTGGGCACCATAGCCACCTCCAGTATCTTCCAGTTGAGCTTAAGAGCTTTGAACTTAAACCTAATGAAACATTGCATGGAGAAATAAGGCAATTTTGCCCATTGCATACAAACAAACTACACCTCAGACAATTCCCAAGATTAATGAGAAAGTCCAATTAATATTCAATCTACGATATAGCACATACTGCTGAATCTTTTCCAGCTCTTCTGCCTTGATCTCAGCAGTGCTCTTCACCACCTGGGGTCGGCTCCTTTGGCGAGTCATCAGCTGAGGGGTCATTGGGTTTGTAACTTTTGGCCACTTATTCTTCACTGGTGATGGGCCTGGGTGGGATTGGGAAAATAGTTCTGTCAAAAACACACTTCATTGCAACAGCAGCCCGACAGACAAATGTACCAGTAGCAAAGCCTTACTTACAGTTAAATGAACAACCTTTTTCTTGACTTTGGCGACTGCAAGCTAAAGTCAGTCTCTCTCTCTCTCTCTCTCTCTCTCTCTCTCTGTAGGGGTAAAACAGGGATTCCTCGTAACCTAAGTCATTTTAGTGCCATTATGCCCAATTCTCATTTGAAAAAAGCAATTTCACTCTTACCCATGCGACATGTGTCCCATGGACATTCAGATCATTTGATTTTATTTAAGAAATAACACTCTGCAGACGAATGGGGAGCCTCTAAAGTTTTCACAGGTTACGAGGAATCCCTATTTGCTTGCAGCCTCAATGGTAAGAGTGAATAAGACATTTCAACAGCTTTGGAAAGCTAACATCAGTATAAAACATCTAACAATTATGGTTTTTGAATTCTCTCTTAAAAATAAAAAAAATGACAAATTTGGAAGAAAAAATCAGGTTAGGGTCTATGACTTCAATACCGTCTATTGTGTTAATCAGATCAAAATGTATGATCAACAAAACTTGCCTTGTTTTCATCACAGAAGTGCATGTTTTAATGTGCACTATTCTAGTGCCATTGTAGTTTAGGAAAATGAGTTTCATGATGTTTCGGTGGTTATTTTTGGAGATATTAACTTTTCATATATCGATGGTCAGGTTACGGGAATCCTCGTTTTGACTTTTTCATATTGGCCCTTAAAACGACTTCTTAATACAAGTTATGTGAGAAAAAACATTTGATAAGCATAGGATTAATATCAAAGATGAGATAGGCTATATGAGACACTTATGGGCATATTTTGTCTTTTGTCTGTTGTACTGATAAAAAAACTGAAATAGGGATTCCTCGTAACTTACTGTTATCGTTGTAAAAAAACACATTTAAAACAGAGTTTGTTACTTCTTCTTTTTGTAGACTTTTGAAAGATAACCTCTCTTTCCTTTGTGAGTTCATGAAATCACTGCTTGTAGTTCACACACGAAGTTTCAATAACATTTTACTAAAAAATAGGGATTCCTGTAACCTCAGTTAGGGTTGCTATCTATTAAACAAGAACAGTTGGACTAAAACACAATGCAAAATCATGTTTCAACTGGCAATGATATGATGGGTTGGTACATGAAAAGATGAAACAGAGAGAGATTTTTTCTCAATTGACCTTTCTCTAAGTTCTCCTGGTAGAGAGGTTACAAGGAATCCCTATTTGATTGCACAAAAAAGGGAGACATGATGTCCCCCAAACACAACACATGACCTCTCCGTCATCTACTACGAAGATCAGGTCGTGTAAACTCAAGACTTGTGTCCGACTTGACCGAAGTCCGCCCATGCTGCAAGGCGGAGTTCTTGCTGACGTATGTAGGCAAACAGATGGGTTTGTCAGTCGAACGCGGCTACTGTAAGTACTGGAAGGACAGGGCCAGAAAGGCTCTGAGGGATGCTGGACAGCCATATACATCTAGAAATTGACAGCAAAAAGAGGGGAAACATCCACCGAAAGAGGTGAATGGAAGAACCGTATATCTACAATGTTCAATTTAATGTGAAAAGTTCCTATCAGAGGGGGCGTGTTTGGGGCCATGTTGCTACACGTCAGAGCCCGTCAGAATCACTGCGTTCACATGGTGAGATTGGTTTGGTTTGGGATTGGTTCACAACGGGTGGTCTGTCCCCCAAGTCCCTGTTCACATGCAGTTCGTCTAAGCGGATTCGGCGAGAGTTCCGGCCCTTTCCGCTACGCTAGGCGGGGGCGCTGTAGTCAACTTCTATCTTTCTATTATTATCTTTTAATACAAGGAACGTCTCTTCCACGCATAACTCTTGAACCACTCATCCGCTTGATCTCAAATTTGGACGGCGTCATCATAATATTACCAGTGTGTGCAGTACCGAGTTTCGTGTTGTTTGGGCAAAAAATGCCAAAGATATCGGTCAAAACGTGCCGACCCAGCCATGACGACCCAGGCTGATAAGATTTACAATGCTAGCTGCTACAATGTTGGACATAACGCGACTAACGACACATAACTAAAATAATGGACATAACACGAGTAAACATTTGCCCACAACAAAGCTGCTACGAAGGTAAGATGTATCTTATCGTATACGCAACAGCGACTACAGCACTGCACACATATGCCTACAGTGCATACAGACGACAGGTAGAGGAGACTGAACTTTTCACCTCTCATTCCGGTTATTCCACGTCGCAAAACAGTGGCTAAAGAAAATCTTACAAGTCAGTCAGTGCAAATGTATTTACATAGCCTCCTCCTTTCACCTGATATTATTACCCACTTAAACAATAAGGTAGTCTAAACAAAAACGTAATACTCTGGCACATCTTCTATGGGCTCTGCACTGTTCCTACTAAATACAGACAATAAACACACTTTCTGGCGGCATACAAACATGGTGTTCCAGGAGTTTGACGCATTCGCGTACGTGTTGTGCATTCTGCTGTGTTAGAAAGTCCGTATGAAGGAACAAACTGCGTTTTTTATTTCGTTGATACATGCGCAATACCCAAAATCAATCCGATCCCGTTCACATGGCAGTCGAAGTGGTTTCGAAAGAGCCCAGGCCTGGAGTCGCAGGGGGATCACGAAAACCAATTCCAATCCAAACCAATACCCGTTCACATGAAGCTGGTACGATCCCAAACCACTTCCAAGTGGTTTCGACTTGTCCATGTGAACGCACTCATTGTTTACGGAACAAGTCGAGAGTGGTGGTTAAGCTGACAACATGAGCCTTTAGGAGACGACTGTCACTAAAAATGTGTGTTTCTTACGGCAGTCAGCTGCGTATCGAAGACTAGTTAGCGTTATGCTTAGAACTAGCTTCTACTTCTTAGTCATCGTTAGCTAGTACCCAACAACTAGAGACGCTATTTTACCCGTTAGCAGCTAACCATACTAATTCAAATGTACTTTACATCTCTGTAAGCCTTTCAGTAATTTTAAAACGTAATTTTGACTTCGTTTCTATTTAGGACAAAGTTTGGGTGCTGAGAGGTGGTCTCGCCCGGGGCGTAAAACCCCCCCTTGTCTGACTAGATCGCCCCTTCCTCTTTCCTGTCTTGCGTTCATATGGAAGAGGTAGGTTTGATTTGTTTTAGCCCAAGGTCAATCCAGTTAATATTTATGTTAATATACGTCATCCATTAGTTTATTTTATCAGTTTTCATTTACAATCAATATATGTGTATTATTGTTGGGTTCTTTTTGTTGACTAAATTCTAATTCTGTATTATTTATGTTTTGTGTCATGACATGTGGATGCTAATGTTGAGTGCGAGCTGTACCGCTGTTTGGAGGATTCACTGTATGTTTCATGTTGTCAACAGGTAATAATTATTATTTCTATTTTAAACATATGTATGTCTTTTATATATATATTGCCTGTCTTACGTTCATATGGAAGAGTGTTGATCAGGGGCGTCGTTAGACCTGGGCATTCGGGGCGATCTTTTTGGGAATAGCCCCGGATCAGTGGCGGCTGTACGCACAAGGCATCTAGGGGAGAGAGTTTTTTTTTTAAATTATTATTATTGTTACGGCTTTGGATGCTTTGGCGATGCAGCATATGATGTCGTGAGAATAAAGCACATTTTAATTTAAATTGAATTTGAGAGAGACGTCTGTGTAAGAGAACTGAAGCGATGTAATGCACAGAGAATACAAACCCTTGGCTACCCCTCCCCCACTCTCACGAAAAAATGATGCATCAGTCAAGAATTACATAGCAGGCTACCTCCGGTCAGCTACTTACTACTAGACATGCACAACTGGGTGAATCCCGAGTTCTGGTTGGTCAAATAGTGAGGGTTGCTCGCATACAGAATATACCAACATGCTTGGCCTACAATAAAAGAACTGTTGATGTTAAAAAAGTGCACTTGCAATCGTGAAATTAAACTAAGTAAGATGTCAGGATGGGTTAGCAAGAACACAATTGGATCATAGCTGCATCAACTTAAGGTAGGACAGGAGGTTTCCTTCATGGCATGCCTGCCGTGGCACTAGTTACCAAGACAGTCACAAGTAATATTATTTTCATTGCATCTAAAGTCTTTTGACGTAGGATTTATCATCTACTTATTGTGACTTCTACTAGCGTCAAATACATAGCATGACAGGCTGCTGCTACAGTGAGATCCTGCAGCTGTATTTATGCCACAGTTCGTGCGTAGCCTAAATTGAGGACGTCGAGTGTTGTTTCAGTTTTAAACATTCTAAGACAGGCCTATTCAATTGGCGGCCCGCGGGCCACATGCGGCCCAGACGCAGCCAGGCTGCGGCCCAGATGCGGCCGAGGTGATGTTGCGCTTGAAAAGTAAAATACCGTTCACTAGTCTCCAGAACTTAATATGGGCCTATGCGTTTAGTTTACCAAATATCAATCAATAAATGATGTTAGAATATTTATTTTGCATTCCCAGATATTATTAACTCATTACAATGCAAATAGTTAGCAAATATTCCCAATTTGGCGTGGAGGGGGCAGCGTTGCGATGTGCGGCAGCACTCAGAGTCCCTAGCAACATACACGTGATGATGCATGGTAGCTCACGCTATTGTAAACATGTCTTTCTCGACGCTCAAGCGAAAAATTGAAGATGAGAATCGTCGGTTCAATCCAGCATGGACTGAGAAATATTTGTTTATTTTGCCGACAGCCAACGCCAAACCAATGTGTTTGATTTGCAACGAATGTGTTGCTGTTCTAAAAGATTACAATGTTATTGTTAAGAAGCCAAGTCAAGTCAGTCAAGTCAAGTCAGATTTATTTGTATAGCGCATTTCATACATACATGCAGTTCATATGTGCTTTAAATCCTCACTATCAGGAATGCCAACCGGCTGGAAGTAGGGGTGACGTGGTACAAAAATATCCGAAGTTCAGGAACGTTGTTACAAAAATATGTATGTCTTTTATTTTCTACAAAACAAAAAACGTGCCATCCTCGCACGAACAAAAACAAACATAATATTAACGCAAATTAACGCAGCACTGAAACTGAAAATAAAGGTGTACAAACAACAAAGAAAACCGTCAGTCAAACACGGTTTCGAAGTTCATCTTGAAACACTCTCAGCGTTCGTTCGTGTCCTTCGTTCATTCTCTGTTCGTCGTTAACATCCTTGTTTGCTCGTGTCGTTTCTTCTCTGTACGTTTCTTCCTCGGAAGGGGAACTTCCATCGTTATTTTTATTCAATCCTGTGTCGCCACTATGGTTGAATGCATTGTGCGTCATTTCTGTGAAAAATTATGTTCTAAATCTCTTGTTTGACGCTGTTTTCTGTAAGCTATGACGGGTCTAGTGGTTGAAGGACTGTTTTTTTTTTCGGTGTCCCTCATGAATATCCATGACGTGTCAATAAGGCACCTCTGATTGGGCAAATTCGCTGTCTTTCGCTCACCTAGCTTCTGTCCACCAATCCTTTGGGATGTGGGCTTGCCTTACATGGCTCTGGGCGGGGCTTACGACCTAGTGATCCGCTCTGATCTGCTCGTTTTGGTTAGCTCGACCCTTCAATAACCAGTAAAACCATGAGGGTCTTGGAATGCTGCGTGCATATACTGCTTGTTGTGACCCACCACATTGTAAATAGAGCTACTCAAAGTGTTTTTTAGCAGAAGGACCCCTTTAAATAAAGCATTCAATTATGTGCAATTGACGCCATCACCGTGCTGCAGTCCAGGTGGTGGCAAGCGTAGCACACAGAGTTCATTCTCAAACACAGTAAAAACGGTGAGAGGGGGAGATGGCAAAAGTTCCCCCTCTCACAGTTAGTATTATTATTATTATTATTATTATTATTATTATTATTATTATTATATGTAATTACTGAAAAATGACCACTTGTTAGTAAGTGCGGAAAATTTGTGGCCCAACTTAAGTTCTTGGATTTGAAATGTGGCCTTAGGCAATCGCTCTTTTGAAATCGTTTGTTTATGTTGATGTAATCTACGTATATCAGGTGTTGTAGGCTATAGGCTATTTTTAAGAAGACTTGTGTACTTTATAGCCTGGTCTAGGTGCCTATTGTTTTATTTATATTTTATGAAACCTTGCCGTTATTAATATTTTTGAGTAACTTCGAACGGTATTTTTACATGTTTGCTTACACATAGTGCTCAGTATGTCAATGTCGAAGTTGAATGGTGCTTATGTAAGTAGTGGGTTTGGGAGAGGTTATAAAATTGTTTCAGATGCAGAGGCCAGTTATCAAAGGGTGGGCCAGTCAGCTCTGAGTGGAGTGGAAAATGCTACTGGATCCACTCACGTAGTCAAAAACAGACATGTCGCTTACACTGATATAGTTGATAGCCCAACTGCTAGGGTTGCAGAGCAGGCACATATAAGTACTAGTGCAATGCATGACATACCTACCAATCATTCAAGCCCAGTACATGCTCCACAGACCTGCTCAGGGGAGTGCTTGGATACTTCAAGACTAATTGTGGTTGTTCAATCAGATGTTAAGCCACCGCCATTCTTCAGAGGTGACCATACTGACACATGTACTGTCCATGAATGGGAGGACCTGTAGGCTGTAGTAAATGTCTTCTTATTTCATGTCTTTCTATCTTAGCACATGGTGACTCGTATTACTTACAGCAAGGAGGACAAAGGCTTGCGGTCTGTAAGCAGACATTACTGCAGACATTCAGTCTGACCAACAGTCCCCTTCAGGCAAGTTGTTTCTTATTGTTGGTTTTTTTTTTTTTTTTGTTAATAGCCGTGTGATATCTGTTTTAGTAAATGTTTTAGTAAATGTTTGACTTGTCATTAAATTATATAAGTACATAGTTTGTGTACATTTACTTATAGTTGCTATTAATTTAAAGGTCATTCAAGAGAAGTTGGGCTGTCAGGCTGATGGCTCAGTTGTTTATTGTTATCAGTGGTGTTAAGACGGGGTGTGTGAAGGAAGAGAATTGTAATTGAATTTGCTACATTTTGATTTTCAGCTTCAGATCCGTGGTGTGTACCAAAGGGAGCCACAGCCTCTATGAGGGATGGAAGACCACCTCCAGTTCCCTCATTCGAAGAGCCTCTGCCCATCAAAAAGGACCTCATGACGATGTACATGCCTGCAGAGGCCCAAGCATTTTGTGAGGAAGGACACCGTGGTGACCCCCACAACCCCTGACCCCCGTCCTTCACCTCCATGTGGGCAATCACCCCAGCCCGACTGAGACTGATTTGAGATCATGAGGTGATCTCTCATGAGGACATACTGGTACAGCTGCAGCTGGGCGATGGTGGATTGTGCCAGTAGCTGATCAGCAGAGATAGGACCGGATGGTGCCAGGCAGGATTTTTTTCTCCAACTTCTCCATCTCCTTTTCCATCTCCCCCTCCATCTCCTCCTCCCCCTCCTCCTCCTTCTCCATCTCCCCCTCCATCTCCTCCTCCCCCTCCATCTCCTTCTCCTCCTCCTCCTCCATCAGCCCCTCCATCTCCTTCTCTGCTTCACTGCCATTGTTTTCTTCGACCATGGCTGGGGTGATTATGCCATTTAGGTCCTCTGCCATCTTCTGGAGGGTCCTCTTGCTGTGTTCTTTCTTAAAGGAAAGAAATGCCACAAGCTGCAGAGATAGGACCGGATGGTGCCAGGCAGGAATTTTTTTTTTTTTTCAGTACCGTATTTGTCTAGGAATATGTGTTGTATAAGCCTGCAGCTTATTTGCAGCTTGATTTGATACAAAATATCTCCATCTCCTTCTCCATCTCCCCCTCCATCTCCTCCTCCCCCTCCTTCTCCCCCTCCATCTCCTTCTCCATCTCCCCCTCCATCTCCTTCTCCATTTCCCCCTCCATCTCCTTCTCCTCCTCCATCAGCCCCTCCATCTCCTTCTCTGCTTCACTGCCATTGTTTTCTTTGACCATGGCTGGGGTGATGATGCCATTTAGGTCCTCTGCCATCTTCTGGAGGGTCCTCTTGCTCCTTCTCCATCTCCCCCTCCATCTCCTCCTCCCCCTCCATCTCCCCCTCCATCTCCTCCTCCCCCTCCTCCTCCCCCTCCATCTCCTCCTCCTCCTCCATCTCCTCCTCCCCCTCCATCTCCTCCTCCCCCTCCTCCTCCCCCTCCATCTCCTCCTCCTCCCCCTCCATCTCCCCCTCCATCTCCTTCTCCCCCTCCATCTCCTCCTCCCCCTCCATCTCCTCCTCCCCCTCCATCTCCTCCTCCTCCATCTCCTCCTCCTCCTCCCCCTCCATCTCCTCCTCCCCCTCCATCTCCATCTCCCCCTCCATCTCCTCCTCCCCCTCCCCCTCCATCTCCTCCTCCCCCTCCATCACACCTTTGTTACTCACTGCCGGCCAAGGCTGCCTCGATCTCAGCCACTCTCTTCATCACCTGGATTCGACTCCTTTGGCGAGGCCCCCACAACCCCTGACCCCCGTCCTTCACCTCCATGTGGGCAATCACCCCAGCCCGACTGAGACTGATTTGAGATCATGAGGTGATCTCTCATGAGGACATACTGGTACAGCTGCAGCTGGGCGATGGTGGATTGTGCCAGTAGCTGATCAGCAGAGATAGGACCGGATGGTGCCAGGCAGGATTTTTTTCTCCAACTTCTCCATCTCCCCCTCCATCTCCTTCTCCATCTCCCCCTCCATCTCCTTCTCCTCCTCCATCAGCCCCTCCATCTCCTTCTCTGCTTCACTGCCATTGTTTTCTTTGACCATGGCTGGGGTGATTATGCCATTTAGGTCCTCTGCCATCTTCTGGAGGGTCCTCTTGCTCCTTCTCCATCTCCCCCTCCATCTCCTCCTCCCCCTCCATCTCCTCCTCCCCCTCCATCTCCTTCTCCCCCTCCATCTCCTCCTCCCCCTCCATCTCCTCCTCCTTCTCCCCCTCCATCTCCTCCTCCCCCTCCATCACACCTTTGTTACTCACTGCCGGCCAGGCCTTAAACGTCTGAAACTCCTCATGGCTTTGTTTGGGCCTGCAGCTTATTTGATGCAGCTTATTTGCAGCTTGATTTGATACAAAATATTCTGGGGTTTATGACCTCCATGGTTTGCCTCAGGTGGTGGCTGTGCTGCTCCTCCTCCTCCATCTCCCCCTCCATCTCCTCCTCCCCCTCCATCTCCCCCTCCATCTCCTTCTCCTCCTCCTCCTCGAAGACCCTCTGCCCATCAAAAAGGACCTCATGACGATGTACATGCCTGCAGAGGCCCAAGCATTTTGTGAGGAAGGACACCGTGGTGCCCCCACAACCCCTGACCCCCCCCCCCCCCGTCCTTCACCTCCATGTGGGCAATCACCCCAGCCCGACTGAGACTGATTTGAGATCATGAGGTGATCTCTCATGAGGACATACTGGTACAGCTGCAGCTGGGTGATGGTGGATTGTGCCAGTAGCTGATCAGCAGAGATAGGACCGGATGGTGCCAGGCAGGATTTTTTTCTCCAACTTCTCCATCTCCCCCTCCATCTCCTTCTTTATCTCCCCCTCCATCTCCTCCTCCCCCTCCATCTCCTTCTCCATCTCCCCCTCCATCTCCTCCCCCTCCTCCTCCCCCTCCATCTCCTCCTCCCCCTTCCCCTCCATCTCCTCCTCCCCCTCCATCACACCTTTGTTACTCACTGCCGGCCAAGGCTGCCTCGATCTCAGCCACTCTCTTCATCTCCTCCTCCCCCTCCATCTCCATCTCCCCCTCCATCTCCTTCTCCCCCTCCATCTCCTCCTCCCCCTCCATCACACCTTTGTTACTCACTGCCGGCCAAGGCTGCCTCGATCTCAGCCACTCTCTTCATCTCCTCCTCCCCCTCCATCTCCTTCTCCCCCTCCATCTCCTTCTCCCCTCCATCTCCTCCTCCCCCTCCATCTCCTTCTCCATCTCCCCCTCCCCCTCCTCCTCCCCCTCCCCCTCCATCTCCTTCTCCCCCTCCATCTCCTCCTCCCCCTCCATCTCCTTCTCCTCCTCCCCCTCCATCCTCCCTCCATCTCCTTCTCCTCCTCCATCAGCCCCTCCATCTCCTTCTCTGCTTCACTGCCATTGTTTTCTTCGACCATGGCTGGGGTGATTATGCCATTTAGGTCCTCTGCCATCTTCTGGAGGGTCCTCTTGCTCCTTCTCCATCTCCCCCTCCTCCTCCTCCTCCCCCTCCATCTCCCCCTCCATCTCCTCCTCCTCCTCCATCTCCTGCGCAGCACTTCTTTCTGATTTCAGGCCACTGTCAGCGCTGCGTAGCCAGGCCAAAGCCTCCTCATGGCTTTGTTTTTTTTTTATGGGACCATTTAATTGTTTCATTTCATTGACAGAACTATTTTCCCAATCCCACCCAGGCCCATCACCAGTGAAGAATAAGCGACAAAAGCCTGCAGCTTATTTGATGCAGCTTATTTGCAGCTTGATTTGATACAAAATATTCTGGGGTTTATGACCTCCATGGTTTGCCTCAGGTGGTGGCTGTGCTGCTCCTCCTCCTCCATCTCCCCCTCCATCTCCTCCTCCCCCTCCATCTCCTTCTCCATCTCCCCCTCCATCTCCTTCTCCTTCTCCTCCTCGAAGACCCTCTGCCCATCAAAAAGGACCTCATGACGATGTACATGCCTGCAGAGGCCCAAGCATTTTGTGAGGAAGGACACCGTGGTGACCCCCACAACCCCTGACCCCCGTCCTTCACCTCCATGTGGGCAATCACCCCAGCCCGACTGAGACTGATTTGAGATCATGAGGTGATCTCTCATGAGGACATACTGGTACAGCTGCAGCTGGGCGATGGTGGATTGTGCCAGTAGCTGATCAGCAGAGATAGGACCGGATGGTGCCAGGCAGGATTTTTTTCTCCAACTTCTCCATCTCCCCCTCCATCTCCTCCTCCCCCTCCATCTCCTTCTCCATCTCCCCCTCCATCTCCTCCTCCCCCTCCATCTCCTTCTCCTCCTCCTCCTCCATCAGCCCCTCCATCTCCTTCTCTGCTTCACTGCCATTGTTTTCTTTGACCATGGCTGGGGTGATTATGCCATTTAGGTCCTCTGCCATCTTCTGGAGGGTCCTCTTGCTGTGTTCTTTCTTAAAGGAAAGAAATGCCACAAGCTGCAGAGATAGGACCGGATGGTGCCAGGCAGGAATTTTTTTTTTTTCAGTACCGTATTTGTCTAGGAATATGTGTTGTATAAGCCTGCAGCTTATTTGCAGCTTGATTTGATACAAAATATCTCCATCTCCCCCTCCATCTCCTCCTCCCCCTCCATCTCCCCCTCCGCCTCCTCCTCCCCCTCCCCCTCCATCTCCTTCTCCATCTCCCCCTCCATCTCCTTCTCCATTTCCCCCTCCATCTCCTTCTCCTCCTCCATCAGCCCCTCCATCTCCTTCTCTGCTTCACTGCCATTGTTTTCTTTGACCATGGCTGGGGTGATGATGCCATTTAGGTCCTCTGCCATCTTCTGGAGGGTCCTCTTGCTCCTTCTCCATCTCCCCCTCCATCTCCTCCTCCCCCTCCATCTCCTCCTCCATCTCCTCCTCCCCCTCCATCTCCCCCTCCCCCTCCATCTCCCCCTCCATCTCCTCCTCCCCCTCCATCTCCTCCTCCTCCTCCATCTCCTCCTCCCCCTCCATCTCCTCCTCCCCCTCCATCACACCTTTGTTACTCACTGCCGGCCAAGGCTGCCTCGATCTCAGCCACTCTCTTCATCACCTGGATTCGACTCCTTTGGCGAGTCATCAGCTGAGGAGTCATTGTAACGTTTGGTCGCTTATTCTTCACTGGTGATGGGCCTGGGTGGGATTGGGAAAATAGTTCTGTCAATGAAATGAAACAATTAAATGGTCCCATAAAACACTTTTCTTGTATAACTCACTAACTTTCAGTGTAAGGACTCACTGTTATTCTTGACAATCAAAATGGATACAGATACAGCACATGTTCACTCAAGAAAAATAAGCTTCATTAAATACAATGGAAAAATTTAACACATGATCAAACAAATGCATAAATCTTGTATGACTGATGCCATCAAAGAATTACTTAAACAGAAGCTTCAGAAGGCTGGATCTTCTTAGCTTTAGAAGCTGCAGACTTTGGACTGAGCCTGCGACTACTTCTTAAAACTTGCCTAAACCAAAATTTACACTGTATTAAAAAATAATAATAAAACAAGATGTGTGCTTCAGAATAGGTGCCTTCATCCACCATAGTTTGGGTGACTGTGCCTTGGGTGAACAGCATGCAGTGACCACCTTGAATATGACTGAATAGGTCCACCTTGGTTAACCCCTTTATAATAAATGTATCAAAGGTTTGTGTTCACAATAAAGAATCTACGTGTTCTTATAACATTTTACCTCAGGTGGAAGCCAAAACTCTGTAATCAGCATTCAAGGTCCATCAAAGAGAGAAGTTGTGAGCAAAAAAAGAAACAGGCTCAGTCCAAAAAGTGGGGAAAAAATGTTTTTGAATCAAAATCTTTGAGTGTTCCGACATACCCCCTGGTTACACAAGCACCCAACTTGTGCCATATTTTCCCTTCACACCTTAATACCCAAGTTCAAGCACATCCTTTCCCTAAGCACTCTCCCCAATTACACAATACAAAGATGAATTAATCTAACCCTACGTTCACATTAGAATAGATGTGTTTCCTCTACACTAGTTCTGGGACTTTTTTGTCACTGTATCAAAGCCTCCTGCCACTATGAAGCTGGGCCAATTTAGTTGCAGCTTTGGCTTTTCACCAGGAGAGGTCACTGTTACTGAAGCTTCAAGTAATGAACCCATTTTTGAAACAATCTGCTTAAGTGGTTCAGTGCTTCACCAAGACTTCATCTGCCCATCACTAGAAAACAGGGCTTGCTTGTACTAATACGCAGCGCAGTTGGAGTGAAGGGACAGTCAGAAATCTTGAGCCAAAACCACTCAGAGACATCAGATTCAGCTACCACAGGGCAGGGAGTGAATTTAACAACAGAGTCTTGCAAGCAAACCCCTACCCCCCACCCCACAGTATCTGACTCATTCTAATTTTAAAGAGCATGTTGATAGTGATCCAGCACAACCACTGTTCCTACTAAAGAACTGTCTGTTGGGCAAGTGCTACAGCTTTGATCCTGTTGCCCAACCCAACCTTGCCAACACTGCAGTTTATGCCCGGTTAGTAGGAACGCATCAGACTCAAAACTGTTCTGACATTCTATGTGAGCCATGCAAAGCCTTCTATGAGTTGTTTGTGCAGGTGAACACCACACAGACGGCTAGGTTGGAGTTGGAGACAAGACAGCAGAGTGCTTCAGAACTGTGGCACAGTGTGAGAGAATTTAGATTAACAGCCAGCTCTGCTAAAAAGGTTCCATCCAAAGCATCCACCAATCCTGATAAATTTCTGGCAGAGCACCTGTACCCCTCATTTCGTGGTAACTACGCCGCAAACTATGGAAAGGAGAATGAGGTCGTTGCCTGCAATACTCTTAAAGAGCAGGGCATGAATATTACACACAGAGGGATTGTTGTTAGTGAGCAAGAGCCATGGCTCTCCGCCAGTCCTGATGGGGTGATCGACTCCTCTGTTCTACTAGAAATAAAATGCCCAGTCCCCAACAAGCTCTATCCCACCCTCTTGGATCAGCTTACCCAAAATGGCAGTGATGTGAAGTTAATAGATGGAGTACCACAACTTCAGAAAACAGGCGTCCGGGGATACTACATGCAGGTGCAGGTGGGCATGTTTTGTACCGGCCTTAGGATGGGCAAATTGTTTATCTGGAGCCCAAATGACACCATTTTATTCTCTGTACCATTTGATGAGCTCTGTATTCAGGAGAAGGTAGCACATCCGAAAAGATTTTACTTCTCGACAATGTTGCCTCAGCTTGTCAATGAGTTTGTTGGTCAGCGACTGAATCTGCATAGTGCAGAGACCTAAGTGTTTGTTAAGCCCTTTGGATTGAAGCAACACCAAGGAGTATTTCTAGAGTTGTTTTTCGGTCCCCCTAGGGGTTAAAAGCATAATTGTTAGTCAGCGCTGTTGAAAATACTTTACAACAGCCTGGAGTTGCATTTGTTTGCAATGAAATGGATAACTGGTGATATTCTGAGTCTTCTGAGCTTTGGAAAAACATGTCCACAGACAAGATAGAGTATGTTGGAGGATTTTTTACAAGTATCATCTATGGGCTACCGAATGGATGTCCCAAGGCAAGAATGATTTGTCTTGGGTCTTTTTTTCCACACATGAACTAGGAAATACCTAAATAATTTGCCAAGCTTATATAGCGCTATTCTCAATGATAGAATGCCGCAAAATCCATAGTGTTGCTGGAGTTTTAAAAAATTTAATTTGTTGTGTGTGTGTGTGTGTGTGTGTGTGTGTGTTTTCCTCCTTGAAGACAGGACACTGAAATCGATTTGGAGTCCATACAGGAAGACTGGGAGGAGTCAAGCCTCAAGAGTGAGGAAGACGAGGAATGTGATTCCGTAGGAGATGAAGAGCGACCCTAATGGGAAAAAATAACAGATGTTAAGATGTGCAAAAATCTGGAAACTCTGAAAACTTTCGCAATTATATTTTACATTTATTGCATATTAAATAAAAGAATATACACAAAATGTGTGTGTGGTTGGATGTTCTTGGGTGGGCTGTCGTGAGAAGGCTGCAGAAGCACTGAAAGTAGAAAACATGTTTTCCATACAGATAGAACAGACAGAAGTGTGACTGTAATCAGTCTTTGGCTACATACTGAACTACACCTAATTATAGTATACTTATTATGCTTTACTTTGTTTTTACTTTTGCTCTCTTGCTATAACAGATATATTTACCCATGTACTATAAAGAAGGCAGTAGTACACATGTTGCCAGTTATTACATTTACAATTACTCAATGCAGAGATTTGGTTTATCCTTTGTCCTAGCACACCTTCTTGCGTATGCAGTAACCAATGTTGAACAGGAAGCAGGAAGTGGTTGATATTTCCAAAGCAATATGGTAAAGACACACATAGTACATTTTCTTTCATTCTGTAATTATGCGAAGACTGTTGTTCCCGTTCAAGGTGATGCATTCCAGGATTCTTTGCAGTGGTAGCCTACTGCAGTAGTAGTGGTACTCTAAGGTGTGTGAATATAAGGTGTTGTAGGCTAGTTTACATTCATTGCAAATACATTTTTGCTACACCCTTTTGTATTAATTGCTTAATCCAAACAAGGATGTGATTCGCTTTTATTCAGTCTTACTAAGGTCACACACAGCTGTGACAGAGGCTCGACAGTGACCGATGTGGAAAATACAGAGTCCAGGGCAGGGTAGTGAAAAGAATGGCGACGTGGGCAATGCATTCTGAAGAGTGCTACAAAGAGCCTTATTTGCCTGCCACTGTTGTAATCCCTAAGCTGTTTGTTCGAATATTTGTTAAATTAGCTGTGCTGTGTAAAGTAAATGTTTACAGTTACAGCTGCTATTAGCGTCCAGCAACAGAACTCGACACGCCCACGCGAAGACGTCATCAAAGGCGACAGAAAGTTAATGACAAAAGTGGAAGTAGCTAAACATCTGCAACTGTTACGGAGAAGGATAGTGTTGAAATCTGGTGAGTGGACGGTAACGTTCTACGTACGTGTTTTTAAGCTATGAAGTTTCCTTTTGTGATGTTGTGTGTTGTCTACTGATACACCTGTACGACATGCATAAATATTTTCATATTTTCTTCTTCCGGTTGATGCGGAACCACCAGAAAATGTCGATAGAAAAAGCGTGGAGCACGCATAGATGTCCCTGTTCTAAGTAAAATACGTTAATAGACACCAATATTCTAAATGCTTTGTATTGCATTGTTTAATGCAAAATAATACAAAAGTATTTGTATGATTTGTATTATTAAATCAAGGTCGTCTAGTGAGTTCCATTGCTGAAAAGAATAAGAAGAATAAGAATAAGAGAGACTAAGAATAAAGCATTAGTTGACTTTTAATCGTCAATATGGGAACATTAGGGTAACGGTATAATTCTCATTATATAGGTATTCTTTATCATTCTGTAAATGACTTTACTGCCCTGTATCAATTTCCCATGTGTGCGCTCAAGAAAGTAGCCTACTTATCCAACCAATCAAGATGAGAAAAAATAAATGTGCCGTTGATTAAGCACAAGTATCAACCTTTACGTGATTGTAACCAGAGCTATTACGTTAAGGGGGGAAAAAATCTGAATTCTAAAGTGTGTTCTCTCCTCCAGGCCCTATGGATGCTTGCAGCTCTCATGACCTCACTCCACAGAAAGGGGTAGGATTCACAGTATCAGACCCTTACACACCGTCAAGCTCTGTCGCCATCTAGATTCCTACATACACACAAAACAAGTAAAATACACACACTTCACTCAAGTCTTGCCCTTGCCATGATTAACCATGAATTTTGTCTTAACCTATTTCAGACGTCCAAAGAGACTCCCGAAACATATTCTGAACTGCACTACGACATGAGCTGGAAACAGCAGGCACAGGACATCAGTGTGCCCTCCACGAGTGCTAGTTCTGCACAGAAATTGGAAGAGCCGGTTATGCAACTGGCGGACAGCAGTACTGCTGCAAACACTGACAGGTATGAGAGCAAGTACCGGTACACAGTTTCTGAACAGTACTGAAACAGACCTGACATGATCATTAAACCTTGTGCATAGTGTATAAGTCACATGTGGTGTACTACATGCACTGTTTTATATACTACTGTTGACATATGGTGATATGATGATTTAGGGTTACGAGTTTAGCAAAATGTATTGGTTAAGTCACTTGATGTTGAAATAGGGTTTTTACCATATTTACTAGTACATTATTTCCATATATTTCCTGTGTCTCCTGTAGGCCAGGAATTTCAGGTGGTGAAAGTCACCGTGAGGACCACAGACCAATGGAATCATGCAAATCCTGTTCTCACATCACAGACACCTACCATTGGGTGTTCATGGAACCCTCTGTCTCCATGGAGACTGGAATCCCCCTGTACAAGCACAAATCTTCTGCAGGAAGTTTCCAGTGTGTAGTGTCTGGTTTGCGCTGGGTGTGTGCTGGTGACGTCACTCTGCAGTATATGATCTGTGACCCCGGCATCCTCCATGCACAGCACACCATGTTACAGTACACGCCAATTAGTCCGTTGATGGACATCACAGTGCTCTCAGGTACACTGCTGGAGGCCCATATACCCCATGGTGTCTGCCTGGGCAGTGCAGACTCCTCTCTCGATGAGGCTGTAAAAGTTCTACGCGCAGACGACAGTGGAATATCCTTAGAGTCTTGCCAGTTGACCCGTTTCCATGCAAAGATCCACAACCCCTCACTTGTAGAAGTCCTGGTAAAAATGGACTTCCCAGTGAAAACCCACATGCATGTGTCAATCTATCGCACTTTGGTGAAGCCCCTGATTCTCCTGACGTATGTGCTTCCATTGAATGCCTCCATGCTCCAGACTGTGATGCAGGACCAAAGGAAGCGTGGAAACCAGAAAATCGTCAAGCCCCAGCCTGAGACCTCTCTTTGGGTTAACTCAAAGTTCAGCCTGAAGACCTCCTGCGACTCGGTGATCACCCCAAAGGAGTACACCCTGAACTACGTCAGACCAAACTTCTTTGAGGTGTACATTGAGAAGCCAGAGGACTGCTTCAACTTGGAGTTGGTGAGCGGCGAGCAGTCCTTCTGGACAGCGGATGTGCGCCGCGTTGATTACGAAAAGCCAGAGACGGTGGTCCCCATGGGGAAGTCGGGGGTGGACGGCACAGGCACTGCTGCCAGCCCCAGCCTGGATGAGGGTAGGATGGCCTGCATGTCAAACAGAGGTACTGGATGACTGGAGACTGTTTTCACAGAAAAACACAATATTTAGAAACCCATTTCGAATGTGGACATGTAAAAGTTAGATATGCTTTTGCAAAATTAGTTCTGGGTTTATTTTTATCAGAAATGATGACCATCAGGGATTGAAGTGGTTCCATTGTAATTTCACTTGCATAAACGTTTAGCAAGGTGCAACCCAAGGCTAACCCACCAGCTAATCCAAGGCTAACCCAAGGCTAATCCTGGAGCATTTCTGTGAATTTAGCAGACTGCTGGTGCTGATGGTTTTTTTTTTTTTTACAAAAACAGAAACAAAATGCTGTTTCAACCAGTCAGCTCCTTCTTGTGGCACGTAGAAGCGACAAGTTAAATTTGTATTGACTATTTGAGCTAAAATTTCAGCATCCTTTTATCAGCCTTTCACATTCTACCTTACAAAGGTGGGACCTGCCTAAAGTATGTGTCTTAAAGACAAACCAGGATATGTTAGCTCAAAACAAGGTGTAATCGTCCTAATGGGGTTTATTTTACTGTTTTGCCAGGCAAATGAAAGCCCTGGCAATGGGCCTTCCATTAGGAGATTTACTACTCTGAATGACCTTACCTAGGTGTGTCACAAAACCATCATGTACTGTGCATAGAAGCAACAAGTTAGATTTGTATTGACTATTTCAGCTAAGAGGTGGTTTCTAAAACACTGTAGAACCGGCACTGCTTAAAGACAAACCATGTACTGCCTCCCCCTGTCTGTCTGACCTGTTGGTGTGTTCCCAGAGACCTAACCTGACATCTGTCTGTCTGACCTGTTTGGTGTGTTCCCAGAGAGGCTCTCCACCTTCCGCCCGGAGCTCATCAAGAGGACGTCGGATGGCGTGCTCAGAGACCTGGTGGAGGGTCTGCAGGACCATCGGCCTCCAGTCATCAACAGCAGGGAGGCGCAGGACGTCCTGCAGGGGAGCAGCGTGCTGCAGGACCAGCTGACCTGTCTCCTTGACATGGTGCACAAAAAAGGAGAGAAGGCATGTGGCATATTGCTGGGCTTGCTCAGGGAAATGGACTTCTATCTCTATGAGGACATTCTCCAGAAACTGCAAGCAAGTGTTTCAGAGGATGCAAAGTGAGTAATTCTCTCCACAGTACTTGTGAGGGGTCTTAATGTTAACTGTTGTTTTCTGAGAAAAAACCCAAAAAGAAATAGGAAGTAAACAGGAGAGATCTTTCTCTTCACCAGATCTTTAATGCGTTCACCGAGAGAATAGTCACACTAGACGAGCATCTCCTGACCATTCTGACCAGCACGCCTACTCTATCTGTCTTATATTTATCAGCTTATATTTGGATCTGTGCCATATTCTCAAGCAGGGAACTCAGACTCTTAACCATGTAAGAATAGCCCAAACTTAGATTACACACACTTGGTATTGATAACACAGTTACCTATTAGGTTTCCTGTTGAGTCTTAAAAGATCCACTGCTACACAGAGGCACACACTATACAGTATCCTATACAGACAAACAACATTTTCCTTTCACAGAAATTCCGACATAACCTAGTTTGGTAAATGCACTGCACTCACTGAAAAACCCATAGGTGCTAGCATCTGTCGCTCGCACATTTCTAAAATAATCTTTTATTAATAATAATAATAATAATAATCTTTACTTGTATAGCACAATTCATACATTCAAGCTGCAGCTCAAAGTGCTTTACAGTTTGGCAAGGTCACAACAAGACAACATTTCTTGCAGTCCAGTGGCACCGGAGCAGTTGAACACAATAACGAAATGGCATAATGATGCAATGCCCCGTTTATGCGGGCTCTTGCGTGTCACAACAACGCAACGCAAGCATTTTGGGAAATAAGTGGTCCTCAATACACACCCCTTTACCCACTGCTAACCATTACGCACAACAACAAATGTGAGTTGTAGTTAAACAGGGTTAAACATTTTTGGAATTGATTTTAACTCCTAAAGTGTAATTTTGACGTTTCTGGACGTTTCTGGTGTCCAATGTCCAGAGTTGAGAACTGAGGTTTTTTCAACACTGATCTTTTTGCTTTGCATGTAGAGGCATGAACGTCTGTGTCAGAGGACCCATTAGGCATTCCTTTTCTGCAAGAGCCTACAGGCTGTTAAAGTCCACTTGAAATGAACCTTGCGTTCTTTTGTCAATAGTCCTGCCGTTGGTTTATTGATGCAGTCTCCTTACTTTTTTACAGCTGATGTCAACTGTTTCCACTGAGGTTTGCTGAGAGACGCTCTGGAGAACAGGGCTAGCCAAAGAACACTCAGGAATAGCAAACTCAAGGGGACATGAGCTTAGACTGTTCCCATGGTCAGTGCTTCGACTAGTGGGGAAATAAGATGTGATAAGAGTTTCGGGACCAAATAGCTGAGATTGGGTCCTTTTCTTTTGTAATCAATTAAGTTGTGAAAACATCTGTGCCGACATCTATTTTGGATTATACTCTAATGCCCACACAAATTGCTTTGACAGTTTTGTTTCCTTTTGGTACATATCTCAAACCACTGAAGGCACTTGTTCATTTTACAATTGGAGGGAAAAGGGAACAGTACCATGCAATAGATTACTTGCTAAAGGTGTTTTTAAAATGTTTTTTAAACGTCTAAATAAAGAATTCTGTTGGTTAATATGCACTGCCACCAAATTGCAAGTGACTGGGCATAACATGACATTGAGCCTGAACAAAGTTTTCTGAATTTTAATTCCTATCTGCGATAATCACTAATTGACTGGGAAACTGGGCACACCTTTTTTGGGCAGCTTTGATAAGATTCTACTTTTGTAACTGATTCTGAATGTGATTTGCCCTTGACCTTGATTGCTGTTGTCGATCGTCTTTTTGCATATCCCAGGTGTGAATCTACATGTGTGCACCAATCTACATGGGACATTTTTCTGCTCAGCGCCATCAAACTTAACAGCATGTGTAATACATTCATAACTACCGCATTACTTTTTAATAAAGGTGGCCTTTTTTGTTGTGGTGAATTTGTGAAGTCACAAACTTGCATATCTACTTATAGTGATGCCACCGACAGTGAACCAATACCAATCGAGTGTTCACACTTTGACTAGAACATGGATCACTGACAACAATCAAAAGTGTCATGTTCAATTTTATGTTTTTCCCTGTTGCTATCAGCTAATGATGTGTTCTTTGACATGAACTATTTGCTATTGCTATGCTTATGTAAGCTGTACTCTTTTAAATAAATCTATTCATTTTATACCACATTTGTGCCATTTTCTCTCCCTAACTCAAAACTAGGCCTGAAAAGGCTACAAATTGCCCCATATGACCTGCCTTATCCAGCTAAGTTTCACAGTGAAGTGGGCTACAGTGATTTATCATAGGAGACTGCATAGAAAGTCATGCTCTTTTTAATTAAATAAAATTGAGACATACATCTGTGACATACATCACCAGCCACAGAGTTACAGACCAACACGGAAAGAATATTGTACACAACATTTCAGTTTAATTTATTCTCCTCACATGTAGATTCCCTTCTGCAGTCAGCACTGGGACGCACAAACATGTCGTTACCATTAAAGTTCCAAAAACATTTTAAAAAAAGGAAACATATAGTACATAACAACCCTGTCCAACCAACTTTTCTTCTTATTTTTAAAGTACGGTGTGTAGGATTTAAGGGTATTCAATGACATGTCTTGATTTAAGTTTGTCAATACAACAGGCGATTAACAATGACGTATAAATCACTATGTACTGCTTAGATCCAGCCTTTTATGTCCACACAATTAGTCCTCTGCACAGATGCCACCAGAGGTGTCAATCCCAGGTTCAGAAAGTAAAAACCCTGCCACGTTTTCCTTCTAACACAGGTGGCTTCACTGAGTAGCTGATCTACCTGTCTTGAGTCCTCATTACAATCAGCTGATTCAGAGCTGGTTGGATCAAATTTGTGGCAAGGTTTTTACTTCCTGAACCCGGGATTGGCACCTCTGGATGTTTAAATTAATGAGCTCAGATCAGTTCTTGCATTTAAGTGGCAGCTTGAATTGGTGGCACTAGTCCGAAGGACAAGAAAAAGAAATCCTTGGTTGCTGGTGATTTTGTGATACAAGATCCAAAGTGTTGGTACAACGAGGAGGACTACAGGTATTATGTGGCTCAAGAAAAAAGCAAGGGACTATGAATTGTCATTGTCAAAACAGACATAAGCAGGAAATTAACCCAAACTGAGAAAGGTGATGGCAGAAAGAAGGACAAACATAGGTGCTGCGATTCTCATGTAAGCCACTGATTAACGTTAAATAAAGTTGCCAAAGTTGCATAATTTTTTTGTTGGACAGACACTAATGCAATGTGTTGTTTAGTAGCACTGGCTGGAATATGACCATAGTTGGCAACACAAGTAACACATTACCTCTTGTCACTGCTGAAAAACATTTACTTGCTACCGACATTATCAATTGACATTTACACTACAATACGACGGTTTCCCTTTATAATTTCCACCCTAACAACACAGTGATGGTACACACATCAGCCTCCAAGTCTTGAGCATCTTCATTGACTGGTGACAGTTTTTGTAACATTAAAGAAAAAGATCGGGCCAAAAATGCCATTATTAGGCAGCAATCAACCTAACATAATGGAACTGTCCATGGAACTAGATCCTATAGTGCTACCAACGACACATTTAAGCACAATTTTTAAATATCTATCGTGACAGTCCTTAGAGTGCGCTTTAGGACTTACTGTGACTACAGCCACATTTTTAACCTTTCCTGCCGAAATCCTACCACCTGCTGCTGAATGCCTTACCACATCACAAACATCATTTCCCCCCAAGACATCTTTGGGTTTTAATTAAAAGGTACTATTCACATCCATATTTGATACAGGCTTTAGAGAGCCGGGCTGTAAAACCATTATAAAAAGTCTGCTTGACACATGACACATTATGGCTGCTTGATGCTGTCGTAGACTTAGATGACATCATTTTGAAGGTTGAGAGTGGCATATGACAGTTGTGGAGAGTGGGTGCGCACATCCAAGTAGTTTGTCGGCAGGTGCAAGACAAAAGTGTCAGACAATGTAAAGATGTGGGTCTGCACACTGCCTCGTTTGCTCCAAAAGTTAAACTTTATTACTTAAAATGCAATGTTTCGATCCTTGTGGATCTTCAGTGTGCAGACCCACATCTTTACAGTGGCATATGACAGACCATGAACTTACTCTCCACAGAGAGAGAGAGCAATGTGAGGGAGGCATTTTCGGCTGTTTGGATTCTGTAACCTCGCCTCGACAAATGCCGCTAAATCCTACACAATGTACCTTCAAAGGTGCAGTTTGGAATTCGGTAACATTTTGCTGGAACAGTCCACTGTCCCCGTCTGTCCCTGAACATCACTTTGACCAAACATAACCCCAACCCACAACCATAACCATATATTTAATAATATATGTAACTTAATATTTAACAGATTCACCAAATAGTTTATGTATAGTCTGCGCATCTGAAGATGGCTCATGGGGTACTATCCAGGTAAATTGTTATTCAGAATTCAGCCATAAAGCTGAACAACCAATCAAATGACACCCTAACATGTCACATGTCACTAAAACACCATGTTGATTGGCTGGGATTGTGCTTCCATTTCGCAGGGCTAGGACTGTGTGTGAACACCCCAAGGGCGTTCATGACCCCACAGAGCATACAGGTAGAGCAGACAGGTAGAGAACAGGTTCACTGCATTTGACGACGGCATTGAATGAGGATCCAGGACCACACCCTTGACCTTGGGTGACCTTGGGGGTTTAACATACAGTCCAACTGACTCCACAGACCAGCACCGACACGAGTGCAGCGCACTCCATTTCTGGCGTTTCATTGCTTTGATTTCCATTGTTTTCTACTTCACTCTACATATCTGCACCACACATGATTCAGGTCTGTTTTATCAGTGCCAGTGTATTTTTGGTACAGGGTTAAGCAGTCAAACACAGGTAGAAGAGAGTGCTGCACTCATGTTGCTGCTGCTGCTGTGCGCAGTCACCCCCGTCCCGCCCAGCCCTATCCCCCTCATCTCAAACTATCCCCCTCATCACAAACTACCCTCCCTCATCCCAAACTACCCCCTGACCCCTACGTGAAGCCCCTGCAGCTCTGGGATGTGCCTGCCCCTGTGAGCAGCCCCCCTCTGAACTGTGCTCGGCTCACCAGCGCCCCCTCCCTGTGGGGCAGGAGGTGCGTGCGCTGGTGCGACTTGAGGCTGGAGCTCTGCGTGAAGCACTTGGCGCAGGTCGGGCAGCGGTAGGGCTTCTCGCCGCTGTGCACGACGGCGTGGCGGACGAGGTTGCAGTGCTTCGTGAAGCGGCGGCCGCAAGTGGCGCAGCTGAAGGGCTTCTCGCCCGTGTGGCTGCGCAGGTGCTCCTTCAGCTGGCTGAGCCGCGCGAAGCTCTTGGGGCAGAACGAGCAGCCGTACACCCGCCTCTCCACGCACGCCAGGGCAGTGGATGAAGATGAAGAGGAGGAGGAGGAGGACGATAACGACGAAGACGCCACTGAAGAGCCCACCGCTCCGACCGCACGCCACTGGTGGGGCCGGAGGCGTCGCAGGGCGCCGGTGTGAAAGCCCGCACCCCCCCCGCCACTGCCGAAACCACCACCGCCGACGCTGACGCCGATGCCGTTGCCGCGGTAACCCCCGCCCAGGCCCAGCGCCGGCCCGCTTCCGGTCCTCAGGGCGACCTGAGTGCGGCTGACGCACGGCTCCTGGACTATGCGGTCACGGGCCTGCGGCTCCTCCTGAACGGCCCACCTGGCGTGCCCTCTGGTCCTGCCCATGAACACAGAGGAGCCCCTGGACTGGTCCCTGGCAGCAGGGGCAGGAGGGCCTAGGAGAGGAGGAGGAGGAGGTGGGGGTGGAGGCTGGGGTGGGGGGAGAGACAGAGCCTGGACGTGGGTGTACGTCTCCGTCATGAAGTCAGTAGCGTTTGTAGTCCACATGGGGGCGCCGTGTTGCTCCAGGCCAAACTCTTCTTGCTCCAGGCCCTGCTGCTGCTGCTGGTGTTCTACAGACACTGGCCCGTCACTCCTCTCCTCCTTTTTGGTCTCCTCCACTTCCTCGATCCTCCCACCATCCTCCACCTCCTCAGCCTTCACCTGCACCTCCAGGGTGACCTGCGCCTCCTGCTCTCCTCTGCCTTCCTGGCATGTGTGTGAGGTGTGTGAGGTGTGTGAGGTGTGAGAGTCATGCTGCCCATCCAGTGGGGCTTGAGATGCTTCGGTTTCCTCACGAGGTGCTTCCACTCCATCCAGTCCTTGGTGGGAAAAGGTCACTCGGCCTTTAAGGTTTACAGACAAATACAGACAAACACACACAAACACACACATACATACACACACAGGGAAAAAAGAAAACCATCAGACTGACTGTACAAACACAGGTTCATGTGAGCTGTTAGTACTTTATGCCTTGCACTGTGAACGAGAGGGTAGTGGCATAATGTTTCCTCACTGTTCTTTGCACCATATTCAAATTTTTTTTTTTTTTTCAGTTTTGTACTTTTATATTTTTTAACATCAATTTTGTTGTAAATATCCACAACAGCATGTATTCACACACACATTGGATGGAGACCGTCAAGCACTCTCAGGACGATGGGGGAAATACAGTCACCTATTCAGTGTCTACAGCCCCCAGTCTGAAACACTGCACTGTTCTAAAGACAAGCCCCCCCCCCACCCACCTATTTATCTACAAAGGCAAGGAACGTCCGTCTGTGTGTATGTGTATGTGTCACTCCGTCTGTTCCACGCACAACTCTCGAACCATTCATTCCACTGAGCTCAAATTTGGTAGGTGTCTTGCTAATGGCAGCACAAGTGAGTTCTTATGTTCCTAGGAAAACAAATGACAAATGTATCTGTAAAACAAGCTTCAGTTGCCTTTTGTCTGCGTGTCACATTGGGAACCGTAGCCATTCCCGCTCTCACAACACCACGGCTGCATCAGTGGCCTCTGCACTAGCCTAGCCTAGTTTCCTGAATCTCCCATCACACATGCACATAAAGCCTCATTGTTTTCCAGCTCCGTCCTCTGCTCTGGACAGCAACACCTCTGGGTGAAGAGTTTGGGAATTTTAATCAGTGATTACAGGTGTGCGTGTTGACCCAGATGCAATGGCAGCTGTTCCAGGGATACCTGATCTGGTCTAGAGCCCAGGTGTATTCCAGTGCCCGTTCATATCATGTTCAGTAAAGACAGCCATGTTCTGGGAAAAGGTATCAGGTAAGTAAAGGCACCAACATCTAACCTGTGGCTGTCCTCCCAAGGCCCCCTGAGGTGCATCTGTGCATGTGGGTCAGTGTGTGTGTGTGTACGTGTGTGTGCGTGTGTGTGTGTGTGTGCGTGCGTGCGTCCGGGTATGTGTGTGTGTGTGTGTGCACATATGCCTACGTACCTTCCTCACTGCCCCACAAGTTGTCTTCTTCTGTTTCCTCTTTAATCAAAGGAGCCTGCTCAAACACAAAACATCAGCCTCATCAGTAGCTGTGTGTGTGTGTGTGTCTGTGTGTGTGTGTGTGTGTGTGTGTGTGTGTGTGTGTGTGTGTGTGTGTGTGTGTTTGTGTGTATGTGTGTGTGTGTGTGTGTGTGTGTGTGTGTGTGTGTGTGTGTGTGTGTGTGTATGTATATATGTGTGTGTCTAACATGTGCATGTAAGTGTGTCTAATTCCAAAGCATCCATGTTACTCATGAGGTACCATAAACAGGGGGACTGACCGCATTGGGAGGAGGTAGATGTGCATCAAAACATCAGCCCCATCAGTAGCTGTGTATGTGTATGTGTCTGTCTGTGTGTGTTTGTGTGTGTGTGTTTGTGTTTGTGTTTGTGTTTGTGTTTGTGTGTGTGTGTGTGTGTGTGTGTCTGTGTGTCTGTGTGTCTGTGTGTGTGTGGTGTGTGTGTATGTATGTATGTATGTATGTATGTATGTATGTATCATGTGCATGTAAGTGTGTCTAATTCCAAATCATCCATGTTACTCGTGAGGTACCATAAACAGGAGGACTGACCGCATTCGGGGGAGGTAGATGTGCATCCTCCACCAGTGATGGCTGCCTCTGCTCTGCATTTAGGCTGGCAGTCTCCTCTCTCCACACGCTGCCCCCATCCTCTACACACACACTCCTCGGAGTCGGGGTGTATCGGTCCGATATTACATACATGGGCACTAAAACAAAACACATTCATGTATGTATGTAAACACACACACACACACACTGAGTTAAACAAGTTGAAACTTAATCACGAGGAACTATTTAGCTGTTGCTCTGCAAAACAAAAGTCTTTGATCCTTTTGCTGTTTTCATTTAAATTTGCATCTCAGTCGTGAAATTAGACCTCCAGTGATTTCTGATGGAGAACTTGTCTAATGTCTTAGTCTGATGAATAAGCTTCATGGGTGGGCCTATGTTGTGGCTATATTAGTAAGCTTTAGTTTAGATCTATCCATAGAAAATGATCCATTAGGTTCTGTTACAAATGTTTTGACCATTCCGTTTGCATTACTGCTCAGTTTTGTTTGTTAAGAACTTGCGTGTGCTTGGCTGTGCTGGGGCAAGCGACAGAAATGTCTCTAAGGGTTGGCAGCAATGACAGAGTTCGTATGACAGTGGTCATATAAAATACTGGAAACAAAATCGGGTGTAGAACACTGTTAATGCGCCGACTTCCAGCTGGCTCCGGTGTGTTCAGTATAGAGTAAATACGATGTGTTTACGTTTACTGTTAAATAAAAGAAAATAGATTACTCTACTGCCTACTGAGAAGATAATTACTCGAATGGGACAACGCTGAATAAATACACATTTAAATAACACTACGCAGAGGTGAACTCACTTCTACTGAACACTATACCTTTTTTCCGTGCTCGTCCTCTTGTCCTTCGGAGCTCGTTCTCCATGAGATGGTATTTTCTCTTCAGGGCATCGATGTCTCTTTGACTCCGTCTCATCTCCAAGCGGATCACCGCGCAGCTGTCGTTCACTCGTCGGTTTATCTCTGCAACGGCCGCCTTGGCCAGTATTTCCATGATGGACACCAACTGTGCTTGAAAAGTACAATTCGACATCTCCCTTCCAGTGGCGAAAACAGCCTTGCTATTAAAAATTACAAGTAATCGGGGAACGTTTGTCCCTGACCAAGTTGTTTTTCACCGTTTAACAATAGTAGCCTACTCTGTGTCCAGCTTCATTTAAGCAAAACTACCATTTCTGTTGACAAATAAAAGCACACACAGCCCCTGCACACACAACCTTACTCAAGGCATCGTTGCAGAGAAACTTCCTGTCCAGTTGTGACGCAGGCTAAACATTTACCGTAAATATCGTACAATACCTGATCATCACAGAAAACGTTATCGTAATTGAAATGTGTCCGTCATATTTGTCCACTCTATCCACTCAGATTATTTAGACGTTAAGAAATTGATAGAACGCTACGTATCGTGATTATTTATACATGCAACAACAAACTCCTTTGTCTATGTGAATTTGCAGAAAACACATTTAAAACCTCATACCCGTGCTGCCTCGATTCAGCGGGCCCTCTGTTCAACCACGGGATGGCGCTATAGCCCACACTAACACAGGCCGAGGCGCGCACCTGTTATTACCGTCTGAGCCACATGGAGAGCTCCATCACCCAACATGACACCGTCCTCCGTCAAGCCTAGTGTTTAAAATGTGTCTTCAATAAATACCATCGGGTGTAGTAGTCGTAGCCTTTATTTAGGCTACAGAAGAAATTGTAATGACTAATGTAACTTTTTGTCATGAAGAATGACTTAAAGCTACTTTTGACATAAATAAACCATCACTCTTTTAAACAAAAGATAGATAGATGGACAGACAGACAGACAGACAGACAGACAGATAGATAGATAGATAGATAGATAGATAGATAGATAGATAGATAGATAGATAGATAGATAGATAGATACTGCTGCACATCAAATGAAAGATGGAGTGAAAGAAAAGAAAAAAGTGTGCCAAGTGTACATGTACATGCACATGCATATGCACACACACACATACATGCATGCACGCACGCGCAGACACACGCACACACTTACGCACACAGACTTACACACACACACACACACACACACGCACACACAGTCTTACACACACACACACGCACACAGAGATCAAGTCAGGAAGTCATGAAGGGAAGTTTGGTGGTTTCTTGCGTCACCCCATATATGCTGCTGCAGCCAGAGCCGGTGCTAAAGGTAGGGACGCTTGCGTTCTTCTCCTTCTTTTCTTTGCTCTTTTCTGTCTTAAACACATGGTTTCATGGGACTGTATGCCTACCCTGCTGTCCACTGACGAAGGGGGATTGCCCGGAGGGTGTGAAGACCACAGCCAGGTGTGTGTGTGTGTGTGTGTGTGTGTGAATGTGGAGGCTCGGAGAGTGTTTGTGAGGGTGTACGTTTGTTAGGCAGTGGGGCCTAGATAGGTTGTGACAAGCGGGCCTTGTCTTCAGCAGAGAGCAGATCTGTCTCACTTCCGCACGGAGCAACAGAGGAGGGCGAGAGACACAGCACTGAGTAAGAGTGACAGAGAGAAAGAGAGAAAGAGAGAGCCAACATACAACGACTGGTTGAATAAGTGTGGCACTGTAGTGATTAAACCTGTGTAGAGGGACATCCAGAGAAAGAGACAGGGAGGGTGCGAGTGAGGGAGAGGGGAGTAAGAAAGAGCGTGCTGACTCAAACCAGCGGTGACAGAGAGGGCTGCTGACGTTCTTGCGGAGAATCGGCCAAGTCATCGCATGCATGTGGCAGACATACAGTACAGTACAAGAGTTAAGTCCTAACACAGAGAAGAATGAGAGGTGGCCAGGGAAGAAAGAGATGGAGAAGAAAGAGAAAGAGAGGAAAGGAGAGGAGAGGAGAGGAGACAGAGCCTTGAGGGTGTGGCCATGTTTTTGCTCAAAAACTTTCACAGAGAAATCGGGAGGAAGTGAAGACAGAGATGTGTGTGTGCGTGTGTGTGTGTCAGTGTGTGTGTATGTGTGTGTGTGTGTGAATGTCTTGTGTATCTGTATCGCACTGTTGGCTCACATTTGCTAATGTGTTGGGCACAGTCTCTGGACAAAAAGAGACTATTGCATCGACTGCATGCCTGATGGTCAATAAGGGATTTTCCTGTTTTCTGTGGTGTTCGGGCGAAGACCCATGCATCTGTGGTCTTGGGTGAGGCTCTTGGTGTCGTGATTGCACGGGTTGTGCTGTGTTCCTGTTGTGTGCGTGTGTGTGTGACTTGTTATGTCTGCAAGTTTTCAAATCAGTCTTATTTGTAAAGATTTGAAAGTTAATTTTACATTTTACACAAAGAGATGAAATGCGTTTCACAGCACAAGTACATATGCAGTGCGAGATAAAAAAACTGGACGAAATTACTGTTAATGTAACCACACCTAAGTATTCATGATCCTGTCATTCATACTTCCATACTCTTCATCATCATAGTGTCGGAAATAGTTCAGACACTATGATAGTTCATACAAAACATGTGCGTTATATTGTGCGATACATGCTACAGGAAGCTTGTTGTGACAGTGCTTTTATGCAATCCCAATTATGTTGTTCTGACAGGAAGCTGCCCCTTTCCTTCAGCTAGAAGTCACAGGCCATGCTCTGCAATATAGCCAATCAGAATCTGGTAAACCACCACATAGCTCAAGGATACCTCTTCCCACCTAGGTCAATTTAGAGACAAACCACACATAAGGACAGGGCACACACACACACACACACATACACACACACACACACACAGGTGCACACATACACACACATACACACACACACGTACATTCAGGCACCATACATGTGGCACATCTTCATGTGAGGAAGAGAGGAAGCGATGAAGCGAGTACGAAGGAAAGGAGGGAACAAGGAGAAGGTGTTTGGCTGTGACCTCATGGAACACCTGTCTACCACCTGTCAGGAAGGTAAGCAGCAAACATACCTGAGGCTGAGTCAGGCAATATGCACGCCACTGACTGCCCTACTGCAGAGGTAATGAATAGACAGAGTGCCGTGCTACAGCGGAGGTCTCTGTCTGGTCTAATGCAGTTATATTTGTCCCTTGCAATAGCATGTCAGCCCAAAACAGCATACATTGTTTGTTTTTAAAAAAAAACAGTGAAATAGATCTCTTGTATGGTTTGTTACACTTTATGTGCAAGTGTAAACTGGTTATGGCATTTTAAAAGCTTTGTTACTTGCCAGCATCATTTTAAAAGTAGTAAAAAGCTTTTTTTGGATTTTGAACTGTACACAAACAGATGTGTAAGAACTTGCTCTACCATCTCTTTGTCTCTATCTCTCTGTCTCTCTGTCTCTGTCTCTCTCTCTCTATCTATCTTTTTCTCTTTCTCTCTCTCTCTCAGTTCCACATGTTCTGCGTTCCTGCAGTGAGTTCATTGAGGAACATGGAATTGTTGACGGGATCTACAGACTTTCAGGCGTGTCATCCAATACACAGAAACTAAGGTGTGTGTGTGTGTGTGTGTGTGTGTGTGTGTGTGTGTGTGTGTGTGTGTGTTTGCAACTATGCCTGGCTGGTTGGCAATTACCAGTTAATAAGTCTGTATGCTAAGGTCCCACGGCATCTTGGCTTGGTCATTCCCAACAACTCTTGGAGCTTTATCCCATTTTGACTTTGGGACTTAGCTGGAATAGTTCCCCTTCTACCCACTTCTACCCCTTTTTAACATGTCTGAGGTTTTTACTAAGGGCCCTTGTCACATGCAGACTTTTTTCCTTAATGTATTGGTGCAACTAAGCCATTTTATCCTAGATAGTGACTCTAACACTCATGAGTACAACTAAGCCGTCTTATTCTGGATAGTGACTCTGACACTCATGAGTACAACATGAGTTTTATTCTGGATAGTGACTCTGACACTCACAAGTCTTTGTTCCTTATATTAGTGTACAGCTTTAGGATACTGGACTTGGGATGAAAGCCTCTGTGCATTGTGGGAAGCTTTGTTTTCTTAATGTGGCAACGATCTCTTCCTTTGGTCAGATTATTATGTCTGGGCAGTATGTCTGGGCATAGCTACACATGTGGACAAAATTGTACCCTTCTATCAATAAAAGAAAAATCAACCATGGTCACTGAAATAACTTGAAATAACTTGAACGTAATAATGTATAAAAATGTACTAATGTAAATTAGACATTGGTTTTGACAAATGAAGCATTGCATTGGTTCGACAGAATAATAAAAAAAAAAAAAACCAATGACATGGCCTGGACAAAATCATAGTACCACTATAAAAGATTAAAAGTAACTACACCACAGGGACATGTTGCATCACTGGTATCAGTTTGCCTATTTAAAGGGTGATAAGTAGTCACTGTGCTCTTTGGTGATATGGTGTGCACAACACTGAACACGAGCCACAGAAAAGGGAAGGAACAAGTGACAGGAGATTAGAAAGAAAATTATAGACAAGCATGTTAAAAGTGAAGGCTACAAGACCATCTCCAAGCAGATTGATGTTCCTGTGACCACAGTTGCACATATTATTTAGAAGTTTAATGTCCCTGGGACTGTAACCAACCTCCCTGAATGTGACCACAAGAGGAAAATAGATGAGAAATTGAAGAGACGGATAATAGCCCATAACAACCTTCATAGACATTTGAGGTGAACTGCAAGGTCAAGGTACATCAGTGTCAGATCGCACCGTCCGTCGCTGCTTGAGATCAAAGTGGACTTCAGGGGAGACGAGCAAGGAGGACACTGCTGTTGAAAGCAACTCTTAAAAAAAGCGAGACTGGAATTTGCCACAATGCATATTGACTACAAAGCCACATAAGGGATTTGACACAATGGATATTGACCACATAAGCCACAAAGCTCCTGGGAGAATGTCCTTTGGACAGATGAGATGCAACTGGAGCTTTTTGGCAAGGCACATCTCTCTCTATGTTTACAGACACAAAAACATAAACTTAAACATACCAAAAAAAAGAACACAGTCCTTACTGTGAAACATGAAGGAGGCTCCCCTTTTATGCTCTGGGACTGCTGTACTGTAGTGTAGCTGGGTCAAGGATGTCTTGAATCTGTGCAGGATACAGTGAAATCTCAAGACTATCAAGGCATTCTGGAGTGAAATGCTTTGCCTGGTGTCAGAAAGCTTGGTCTGTCACAGGTCATGGGTCTTCCAACAGGATAATGACCCAAAACACACAGCGAAAAACTCAAGACTATATGGCTAAGAGCAAAACATTGGACTATCCTGAAGTATCCTTCTGAGAGCCTTGATCTAAATCCTATTGAACATATGTGGAAGATATTGAAACATTTGTTTTTTTAAAACAGTCTGTTTAGGTGGAGTGGGCCAAAATACCTGTTGACAGGTGCAGAAGTCTCATTAACAATTACAGAAATCGTCTGACTGCAGTGATTGCCTCAAAAGGTTTTGCAACACAATTATTTAGTTAAGAGTACCATCTTGTTTGTCCAGGCCAGTTTCATGTGTTTTTTTATGATTTTGTTGAGCTACAATTAAAAGCAATGTCTGATTTCCATTGGTTAATTTTCAGTAAATCTTTATCATTACTTTTTTGTCAGTTTTAAGTTATTTCAGTGACCATTGTTGTTTTTTTTCTTTCATTAACAAAGGGGTACTAACAGTTTCTCACTTATAGTGTGCAGCCTGATGTCAATGATGTAAAGAAGGTGGCTGATGGTAGCTCCATTTAGCTGGCTGTAGCCATGACCATTTTTATCAGCGATGTAGCTCAGGGGTTTTGGCCTATGCAGAACAGCAGGGCAAACAGACCATCCGTGTTTAACGCCGAAGACCCTTCCTTGGACATCTGCTGATGTGATGGTCTCTGGACCATGTTTTGGGAGGTGGCTGTGTTCAGCCCTTAGTCCAGTGAGCCAGTGTGCACTGATGTTGTGACTTGTGAGTTGCCTCTTTCTCCTATGTGCTCTTTCAACACCATTCAGTCTCCTGCCTTAGTGGATATGTGTTGGTGTTGGTATTACACTGCTGTAGGAGCCATAAAACAGTTTATTATTTTTGCATTCAAAAATGGTTTGGGCCTATAAAAATGCATCTATTTGGTTGATGTTGGTTTGGTTTATTTTGCACACCTGTCACTATTGGATGTATTTGGGGGGGGGGGGCAGTGTGTGGGGTCACCAGTTAGCCGCAACAACTGCCATTGATGGTACAGTGTGCCTGGGACAGCCAAAGGCATCCCATTTATTCTCCTAGCCCTGGCTTCCTTGGTGCATCTCCTCAGGCGGACAGCTAAGGCTGTGAGTCATTGTTTGGTAATCTCCAAGGCCTTGTGTGGTCACCATGGTACTTTTGCCCTAAAGATATCTGGCTAACTTCCCTCCATGTCAGCTGCATCTTAGCCTGCAGTTTTCTCTTCATATGACAGAGTTCGCTCTTAGGTAAATTCTCATAGTTTGAATTACAGGGTACTGGGGGGTATGGTACCACCTCATCAAGACCCTGTACCCCCCATAGAGACATAAATAGCCATAACCGCCTGTGATGCTACATTCAATTTTGTGTTCAAGTCCGTCTGGCCAACCTGCCTATTCTCGTCTGTTCCTTTGCCCGAAAATGAAAAACATGAACACTACACATTCGTCATCAGAATCAGTGGTCTGATTAGTTGTAGCTCTTCCCAGTAGCACACAGAGGCATCTGAAAGATGCTCATTGATACCACTTACCAAGCTGTGTGTGGGTTTGGTGCGACAGCCAGGCTAGGGCTGGGTGGTGCTGGTATATAAATGTAAGTAATGTAAAACTTAAAAGGCAGTAACCCCCTATGAGAGGTTGTACCGCTCTATTACGGAGGAGTAGTCCATACTCAGGTTTCTCCCTCAGTCTTGTGGTATTTTTAAGCCAGGAGGTTTGTTTCTCTTAAATGTCTTTATTTCATGTCATATGTATGCATGTGTATACAAACTAAACTAATACAAACATTAACCAGCACTTCAGGTAAATAGGTTATAAAAGTTTGGTGTGTGTGTGTATCTGTATCTGTGTGTGTGTGTGTGTGTGTGTGTGTGTCTGTGTCTGCGTATATGTATGTGTGTGTGTGCAGGTCTGAGTTCGACAGTGAGGGGAATCCAGACCTGAGGAAGGATGTGTACCTGCAGGATATCCACTGTGTGAGCTCCCTCTGTAAGGCCTACTTCAGGGAGCTGCCCAACCCTCTGCTCACCTACCAGCTCTACGACCGCTTCGCTGTGAGTCTCTGACAACATACACAGTCATAGTCTCTCTCTCTCTCTCTCTCTGTCTCTCTATCTATCTTTATCGGTCTGTTTCTCTCTCTTTCTCTCTCTCTTTCTATCTTCATCGGTCTGTTTCTCTCACTTTCTCTCTCTCTCTCTCTCTCTCCGTCTTTCTATCTTCATCGGCCTGTTTCTCTCTCTTTCTCTCTCTCTCTGTCTCGCTCTCTCTCTTTCTCTCTCTCTTTCTGTCTGTCTGTCTGTCTGTCTGTCTGTCTGTCTCTCTCTCTGTCTCTCTCTCACACACACACACACACACACACACACAGACACACACACACACACACACACACTCACACTCACACTCACACTCTCTCTCTCTCACACACACACACACACACACATTGCCAAGACTTTTGCCAAGACTTCCATTTATAGAAATCAGTCTGCTCTTAAAATTTAGTTGGCATGATAGTCTCTGTTTCCCCTGTGTTGATTATTTGGCTACATTGGCATGATGCCAGGACAAAAAAGCCTGAGTAAATTAATTCACAGACTCGAATAGCAAACAACAGTCCAAGATCGGGACAAAGTATGACTAAATCAAGTCATCACAGCTGAACAATCCAAATTACAATCCAAAAAGTAAAATCATATCAGTCAGATCTTGGTCAGCATCAAGCAAACGACAACACATACAAATTATATAAAATTATAAAGGATCAGTAGAGTGTGTACAAACAACACCTCTTAATCAGGCATGAGGTAGACAATGGCACATTTAAAGAAACAAGCAAATCAATGAATCAGTTAATTGGCCCCAGTAAAGCTTTGTGCAGGAAGGCAGCAGGCGCTGCAGGCGGGCCTTACAGATACAGTGAAACATGTCTTTTTATGTGATCTTTCACTCTAAAAGGTATTCACAACAAAATTCAGGCTAATGTACATTTAATTACTCTGGTCTGGTCACCTTCATAAAACCTGAAACAGCACTGTCTGCAAAACACAAACTTTGTGTCGCCACCAAAACTTTTGACCACAACAGTTCATCTCAGAAACGTCCATGCCCTTTTCTCTCTGTCTTTCCTTCTCAGGAGGCAGTCGCTGTCCAGCTGGAGGATGAGAGGCTGGTGAAGATTCGGGATGTTCTGAGGGACTTACCTCCTCCCCATTTCAGGTAAAGTTAATACATTACATTACATTACATTACATTGCATTACACTTTGCTGACGCTTTTATCCAGAGCGACTTACAGGGTTTCAGTTACAGTCCCTGGAGCAGGGTGGGGTTAGATGCTTTGCTCAAGAGCATTTCAACCATGGGTAGGGTGGGAATATTTACCTCCCCTCACTGCTTTTTCAGTTAAAACAATTTTTTATCATTTTCTGTATGGCTCACCCCATGCTTGGTATGTTCATTGCTGCAGCTTACAGGGACGTAATATGTGTAGAATGTCACATGATGGTCTTATGGACTTCACCCTTCTTTAGGGAAGTGAATATATGGGCTGTATTCTGTTATAAAATGGAGTAGGTTAAGCATTGTAATTCCAGACTGCAGGTGCTCTATTTTATGCCTTCTAGCTGTCTAACGGTATAGTTTTGTGTGATGCGTTTTTTTTTTTAAGTCATAAGACTTTACTTTATAAGTGCAAATTGCAAAATAATTGTACGTTTCTATCACTCAATAAGAAAAAGAAGGGAAGGTCTTGTAATCTGTGACCATTCAGGTTCTCTTGTAACATTCAGTCATTTAACAGCACAGCAAGAAAAAAACATCACATTACACAATACAGTACAAGACACAGAGTTAGCATATATGCTTAGTATAAAGAACCGGAGTAGTAATTAGATAGTGATACTTCTGTCCTTCCACAAGCATTCATTCTTCCTCTCTCTTTCTCACCCTCTCCCTCTCTCCTCTCTCTCTCTCCTTCCCTCCCTCTCCCCCTCTGTCTCTCTCCCTCTCTCTCTCCCCCTCTCTCTCTCTCCGTCCCTCTCCCTCTCTCTTGCTGTCCCAGGACTCTGGAGTTTCTGATGCGTCACCTGGTGAAGATGTCCACCTTCTCTGCTGAGACAAACATGCATGCCAGGAACCTGGCCATTGTATGGGCTCCAAACCTGCTCAGGTGGGTCTCCGCTAAACTCACAGTCGCCATGAAACAGTGGTTTGGCCTTCATACATCATGCATTACCTGGCCAACACATGCGTGTTAGATGTTTCAGCACCTGTGAACAGAGGTGGGCAGTCTGACTCCAGATAGTGAGATGCCATACCATGCATGTGTCCCAGCTGTTCGTAAAAATAGCTGGTTGTAATTACTGCACCTATAGCCACTATACCTTTAGGCCCATGCTGGTTCTCTGTACATCAAAGACATTATTTTGAGATTTATTTAGGATTGGCATTTTTATTCATTCGAGTTTGAGTGATTGTAATATCGTATGCCAAAATAACCTGTCGAAAGTCTGTCAGGTCATGTTTTTTCAGTGAATGAGCATGTTCAGAGAACCATTAAAATGCTCTACAATTATTATAAAGCAACCGTATATGCATAATGAAGACAATGTAACTCAGATTTAAGTATATATGTAATTATTTATGTCCTTTATAAATTCTTTATATTATAAGAAGCCACAGAAGCATGTGTTGCTGGTTGATCACAGCCTTATACATTTTCATCTGTGACTGAAAATTTTCATTTATTTTTAGATGTTGGATGAATAGATATTGGATTTTAGCATTGGGGATGCTATGCTAAATAAAATAACAATACATAAACAAAAGTCTGTTCTGTTGATAAAAAAATAGCTAAAATCACATTCTTGTTTTGTTTTTAAGATCATTGTGTCTACATCACAAATCCAGTGTGTATAGATGTTGATGTTGCACAGATGTCATAATGTCTCCCTCACAGTAATTCAGAAGGGTCCTGCCTCACTCTGTTAAGGTTAATTTCTCATTACTGACATTCTTGGTTCGCACCTAGCCACATAATGTACAGGATAATGTACAGCAAGGTACACCTAGCCACATAATGTACAGGATAATGTACAGCAAGGTACACCTAGCCACATACTAAATAGGATAATGTACAGTAAGACGGTCAACATCAAGGAAACGGCAACTTCAGAATGATATAAGACGTGTATCAGTGTTTCACAGTTAATTCCACATATTGACCTTCTAGCTGCTCATTATTGCCGCTTGTGTGAAGGTGTCCTGCGTCACGCTGTTGGGTTTATTCTTCACCGTGGACTTTCTCATGGCCCATTGTCCTTTCCTTTATTTATTATCACACAGAACATTTCCTGAAGAAATGTGTCCCCAACATGATAGGGACAGACAACACACACACACATGGCAAAATGTATAGTAGAGTTTGCTTATAGGTCATAGGACAACGGCTTTATTCCTTCTTCATTAAACCCCAACTCCAGAACTGGACCAACCATTATCACCTGATCTGGATGGATGAACACTGACCCTATGCTCTGTTAGCTCTTGCCTTTGTGTCTGCTATAGGTTGCCTGCTTACTCTGTGTTCCTCTACACCTCTGTCAGCTTATGTCCTCCTTTTTGTAAGTCGCTTTGGATAAAAGCGTCTGCCAAATGCCATGTAATGTAATGTAATGTAATCTATAAGCTGTGATTGGCTGTGGTCTCTCCACAGGTCCAAGGACATCGAGGCGTCTGGCTTTAACGGCACGGCAGCCTTTATGGAAGTGCGCGTCCAGTCTATTGTGGTGGAGTTCATCCTCACTCACGTACCTCAACTCTTCCCTGACACAGGTACCTATGTATGGTTGCAATAGGGTAGGGTGTTGGGGTAAGGGGTTGGGGTAAGGGGTGGGGGTAAGGGGTAGGGGTGGGTTGAGGGTGGTGGAAGAAGGTTAGGACTATTCGGACTATACAGGACTATACAGACAATACCTGTCTGGCTCTGTCATTAAGGGGGGCAATATATACTATATTCTGTCTTAAGGCACACAGTGTTAAGCAGGGCCTCTGCCTGTATGGCTGCACCTTATAGCATAGGACCACAGTGGCCACCGCCACAACCACAGCTAGTGCTTCTGAATAGCATGTGGCTCCATCCACACCTGCCCCTACTTTAGCTCTTGCTAGCACTCCCACAGTCAGTGGGCTGATGTTCTTACTACTGCTTAGAAAGTCAGTGGGCTTTTGTCAACTGCAGGGTGCTCGTGGCTCTCACTCAAATAACTATCCCTACAAGTACCACTAATGTTGCACATACTATAGTTCTAACATGCATACATACATACATACATACATACATACATACATACATACACACACACACACACACACACACACACACACAGACGTACAATTCTTTCACTACAACCACCACAATTACACAGACAAATGGTCTATGGACCTACCAGGGTAGGTTAATGTGTAGTTGTAAACCTTCTAATAGAAGACCCCATCAGATTTATTCTCCAAAGCTTCATAGCTCCTCTGCTGGGCGGTTTATCCTTCACTTTAAGTTAACCCAGCTTTGTCACCAACCCATGCACTTGAAAAGGAGCCATGTTACTAGAGCCATTACATGTTACCTCACCAGCCATGCGTATTTTAACCAAAGTCTTTTCTGCCAATCAGCTTTAGGTGTGCCAACCGAGCGCAGGAAGTCCCTCCCCTCACCCACCCTACTGGCCAATCAGGAAGAGTTCTCTTTCAAGGCACTGCCATTCCAGTATCCCGGCAACATGAGCCCGGGCGATGGCCCTCCAGCTATGAGGCCCTACCATGCCATCATCGAGCCAACGGACAAGTAAGGGTGCCCACACATTGGTGTGACGGGTATCTCTTTTATGCAATGTAGTTTTCAGAATGTTTGCAAACAATGTGCAATTTCTTTAAACCATCTAAATACAAAAAGAAGTAAAAAAAAAAAATTGAAAATAAATTGAAAATAAATGTATATCAACCATTTTATTAGTTAATTTAAAGCTAGGTTAGGAGATCCTGGAAAAAGAGTTCAAGCAAGCTACATTTTGAAAGTACACAATTCAAAAGTTCAAATCTTTCTTCAGACTTCCCCCATAGTCACGCCTCCAGATTTGTGCACAGGGGAGGAGGGAGTTACAAACAGCAGTTAAGTTTGATAGACATATCACCATTCAGTCATTTCAAACAAGTTGCTTAAAATGATTTGATGGTGTGTTTTCAGTCCTGTCTGTCCCACAGGCGACTAACATGTTTTATTTTTTGTGTTAGGGCATTTAATTAATTGGTTGCCATCGGGGTGTGAAAGGGATTTCAAGCAATATAGTAAAAAGTGCTCCTTGAAAACATATCCTACCCTACCTTTAATAGTGGCTAAACGTACTTTGGACCAAATTCGGCCAAAATAAGTGTCACACCTGTTCTTGAGTTGGTGTCTATCTGTGGTGGCTATCTGAGGTGTACTACTTAGCCATTCATGCTCTCTGCTGCCCCCTGCAGGAGAAAAGGTTCACTAAAGGGACGCCGGTGGAAATCGATATTTAACCTGGGAGGCCGTTTGCCTGATCCACGCAAACGCAACAAGGGCTCCACCAAAGGTAAGCGTTTTTTTTTCTTCTTTCTTTTCCTTTGGTGTATGTGTCTGTTTTTTTGTTTGTAAGAATTGTTAAATGGTAGTGCAGCAGAAAAAGAATTAAATTATTGAAAGCGCTATCCTTTAATAAAGTAGTAAAAAAAAAAAGGTAAGCCTCAAAGCTCAAAGTCATGTCACTTAGACAGGCACTAATGCAGACACACACAAGCCAACACAAATAAATACACACACCAACTACATTGCAAAATTAACTTTACACAATTAATTCATAAAATAATCACCATTAAATTCACACACTACACACGTTAATCATACAGCCAACCGAATATGCCCTCCCTGCAACTGCTTTGACAATGCATGACATACCACACATCTGTTTGCAGAGAAAGAGAAGCAGGTTTTAAGGCCAGCTAAAAGCATGGACTCACTCAGCCCTGGCCCGTATGAAGGTACAATTTGGTCTCCTGTTTTTCTTTTCTTGTATTACAGTTCACTCCCCCTCACGTTTCTCATAGCAAGACCTTTTCTGTCCTGTGTTTTAGTTAGTTAGTCCTTGTAATTTCAAACAACTGTCACAACTCATCACACACATTCTGTTTCCTAGGCAACCGCCAGGGAGCCTCCCCCACTCAGCTCTCCCCAGTGGCTCCCACTGGGCACGAGGGGGGAGGAGCCTCGGGCAGTGGGGGCGGGGCCGGGGGTGGGCTCATCTCTGGCAGCTACGCAGTGACATACCGGCGAGGGGGCGGGGCCAGTGTGAGCGTGGTCAGTGGTGGGGGCGGGACTCCGGGCACCTACAGCCGTCTGGAGTCAGCAGGCGTGACCTCGGGAAGCGGAAGTGACACGGGAGGGGCGGGAGGCGCAGGAGGGGCGGCGCCAGTGAGCAGGTCACCGGCGCTTAGCAGCAGGGCGGACAAGAGGGCGGGGATCCACATCTCGGGCCCGTTCTCCGTCACGGTGCCCCTCCACATCACCTCCGGCCTGCTGGGAGTGATCCAGGGCTCCAGGGGAGAGGAGGAGAGCCCAGCCCCAGCCCCAGCCTCAGCCTCAGCCCTAGCCCCAGCCAAGGAGGAGGCAGGCGAGAACCGCAGCAGGGACAGAGAGAAGGAGGACGCAGGGGAGGAACAGCAGGAGGTGGTGAGGGGTCAAAGTGAAGACGCAGAAACGGTGGAGCAAGAGCCAAAACCCACAGAGGAAGAAGAAGAAGGAAGTGAGGGTGACGAGAACACGGGAGGGGGAAGAGAAGAGGAGGAAGATGGGGAGAGCGATGGAGAGACAGCGCAATGTGAGGAAGAGGTAGAGGTTACGCCCATGTCCATAGAAGAGAAAACAGAGGGTGCAGAGAGGAGTATAAATGGACAAATAAGCAGTGAGGAAGAAGAGGAAGATGATGAGGAGGAGGAGAGCCAGGAAGATGAAGAGGAGGAGGCACCCTTGGAGGAAATCTGTGAGTCATTAGAGGGAGATTATGTGGGTGAGTGCCATTGTGGACACTTCATATATATACTGTATGCATAGAGTTAACCCCCATGCCACACAACTGCAAGAGCAACAGCACCTACTATGAGTCTGAATATGATTGATATCCTAATTATATAGTTAAGGTTAAAGTCATCAGATGCTTATATCCAAAGTGACTGTGAGCAGAGTGTTTGGGAATCAAGCCCAGATTCGATTAATGCAAATGCTACTGCTGCTAATGGTAGTAGGGCAGAAATATAATAAAATGTTGTTGTCACTACTGGAGCAATATTGCTCAGGTGTCTCTGGCTACACGTGCGTCATCTGTAGAAGATTCTTTACTGGGTAATACTGAGTCCTTTCTCTCTCTCTCTCTCTGTCTATATTTCTCTCTCTCTCTCTGTCTATATTTCTCTCTCTCTCTCTCTCTCTCTGTCTATGTTTGTCTGTCTTACCCTCCCTCTCCCTCTCTTTCTCTCTCTCTCTCTGTATCTGTATCTCCCTCTGTCTGTCTGTCTGTCTGTGTCTCTCTTTCCCTCCCTCCCTCCCTCCCCCTCTGTCTGGCTGTGTGTGTCTCTCTCTCCCTCCCTCCCTGTCTGTCTGTCTGTCTGTGTCTCTCTTTCCCTCCCTCCCTCCCTCCCCCTCTGTCTGTCTGTGTGTGTCTCTCTCTCCCTCCCTCCCTGTCTGTCTGTCTGTGTCTTTCTCTCCCTCCCTCCCTCCCTCTCCCTCCGTCTGTCTGTCTGTCTCTCTCTCTTCACAGACATGCGGTCTGCCCTGCAGATGGCTTTGCCTGTGCCACCAGCAGAGGGAGCCCTTGCAGCAGCGCTCCCTATAGCCCCCGCTGCCCCCCCTGCTGCTCCCCTGTCTGTGGAGGAGGAGGAGGGCCCCGACGGAGACCTCCCTCTGGACTTCCAGGACACCTTTGGGTTCCTCGACATGATGGACAGCAGCACATCCCAGACGGTTTGTGTGTGTGTGTGTGTGCATGTGTGCGTACATACATGTGTGTTTTATGCATCTACGCATTACAGAATGTAACATTAGGTGGAATGGTATAGGCCCTGGTCATACGTCTTTAAGTGTGAAGGCATACTATTTTACACCCTAATACTAAAGTAAGAGTCAGACCTTAGTCAGACCTTAATCAGAGACTACCTTAATTGTCTGTGCCTTTCTGCCCTTTAGAACAACGAGTTCTCCGTGGAGCCCCCGTGCTTTGAAGAGGAGTACGAGTACGAGAGCCAGTCCTGGTTCGAAAGCGCCACCCAGGCCGCGTCCTCCCCTCCCCAGCAGGCTCAGCTGCCGCCTCAGACACACACGCCTGCCGTGCCCATCCTTCCACAACACACTCGCCTGACGAGCAAGTCCCACAGCCTGCCCTACAAATGCAGCCCCTCCTATCCCGAGTCCTCAGAAGAGGAAGAGGAAGATGACGACGAGGCCATCCTGTGCAGTCTGAGTGATGAAGATGAGGAGGAGGAGGATGATGATGAAGGGCCAGGAGACTACGAACAGATGTTCTTCCGCAGTCTCCCCAACGAGCTGGAGTTTCATGGCCTCGCATGGTCTGGCCCTGGGGCCGAGCCTCTGGCAGCCGAGAGCAGCGAAGATGTTAGCTTGGGTGGCCAATCAAAGGACACAGACACTTTGGTGCTGAGCCAATCAGATCAGGCAGACCCGTCATCGGCAAGTGGTGGTGTTTATGCAAACCAGTCAGAAGAACCAGGTGAACATGACTATGTTGAGATGCCTGTCACCTCTCAGGATGTCAGAGATGATGGCCAATCGGAAAGCTCACCGGATACAGACACCAGCTCATTAGCCAATCAGAGTACGGACATTCTTACCTCCGACCAATCAAAGTGCTCATATGTACAGATGGACTCAAATGGTGTTTATATGAAGATGACCAGGGTAAGAGATGAAGGGGGAAAGTCAAAAGAGGAGATGGATGAAAAACACGGTGAGGAAAAGAAAGAAGAACGGGCAGAGAAAGAGACAAGTTGTGAAGAGGGTCAGATAATAGAGAAAGAGAGGTGAGTAGAGAAAATACAAGCTACATGGACACACACACATGCACACATACACACACACACACACACACACACACACACACACACACACACACACACACACACATACACATTCACATACACACACACTTGTTCTGAATATTTTACTACATGCAGGTATGTATTATGATGTAATTTATATTTATATATCAGTTATACTCATAACAATGAAGTTAAACACTGACTAAACACAAAATGTGCCGTGTACACATACATACAGTCTCTATTGTGAGCCTGGTGGTGTCCCTGACTGACGTGACACGTGTGTTCTCTTCATCAGAGCGAGCGCGGAGTGGGTCCTGTCCGAGACAACCCTTGTCGCAGAGGGCGACGCGTCGCCCGATCAACAAGACTCCTCCCCGAGCACCGCTGCCGACTACAGACCGCCGCTGCCCGTCAGAGATTACCATGCCGATGCAGAGGACTCTCAGCACACCTATGAGATGGTGGATGTGGTGGAAGATGAGGAAGATGAAGATAAGGAGGAAGATGACACCTCAGACCTCACCACTACCGCGAGCCTCACTGCTCCTTCACATGGAGAAACTGGGACTGAAGCTGGGGACGGGAGCTCTGCATCAGAGAGGCAGGATGATGTGGCCTCCTGTGAGGAACACAGAGAAGGAGAGCAGAATGGAACATGCCAGAAGGATGGAGAAGAGGGGAAAGAGATGGAGGAGGAAAAGAGAGAGGATGAGGGAGAGATAGAGAGTGACGGAGAGTGTGGCATAGAGGGAGAGAGAACGAAAGACGAAGTTGATGGGGATGGGGAGAAAGAGAAAAACCCAGAGGAGGGTCAAGAGAAAAGAACAGTCACAGAGGAGGAACAGGAAGGAAATAAACCACCTGTGGAGGAGGAGGAAAAGAAAGATGAGGAGGAGGAGGAGGGAGAGGAAGAGGATGATGAGGAAGAGGAGGAGGGGAAGCAGCAGCCAAATGGCGAGGAAAGAGTAGTCGTAGCTCAAAAGGTTGCTGAGGAGGAAACCACAGAAAGGAAAGAAGCAGAGAGTGAAGGATGTGAGAGAGATGAGGGGATGAGGGAGGGGCATCCAGACGAGACACTTCAAGACAGAGACCATCCGCCCGACTGTATGCCGGAGTGCCAGAGTGAGCACGGTGTCAGTGAGGGGAGGGACACTGCAGAGCAGCTCGGAGAGGAAGGGTCGAGGGTGGAGGAGAGAGAACAGATGGATGCGAAACACAAAACTGTCGATGGGGCAGAAGAGGGGGAGTGGAATGTCAGAGAAAAGAGTGACAGGGAGGGCAAGGCAGATGACCATGACCAGGTGATCGTTCTAGGGCCAGGTGTGGGCAGGACTCTGGTAACCACCAAACAGGTGCCCCCGAGGACACACCAGGTGAAGGCTGTACCTGTGGTGCCACCCAAACCGCAGCAGTCCCGTCTGACAGCCCTGAACCTCAGACAGCAGCTGCAGAACAGAGACACACACACACAGCAGAGAGACCAAGACACACCACACAGCCACACACACAGCCTAGAAACTACCACGCCCCAACAGGATACACACACACCAGATACCAAGACAGAGCAGCCAGACACACACACACCAGACACAGAAGCAGAGCAGCAAGACACACACACACCAAAGAAAGAGGCTGAGACGGCCCAACCCCTCCAGACACCAGACACAAAATCTGCAGCACAAGAGCTGACAGATGCAGAGCTCCACATAGACTGTACACACGACCCAAACCCAACCCCAACCCCTGCAGGTGCAGCAGCCATAGAGCTCCACCCACCACCACAGATAGTCATAGACCAGCCTCATCAGTCACACATGGATGAGCCAGAGCAGCCTCAGCCTCAGCCACAGCCACAGCACAGCAATGCAGCAGAGCAGCAGACTGCTCTCCCAGAGATCGACAGAGGGGCGGGGATGAGTGCAGATGCCGACAGGGCCAGAGGGGAAGGCAGGGGGGACACGGACAAGCAGGGGGAGCAGCAGAGAGATAGAGGGGCGGGGGGAGACAGGAGTCCTGACGTTAAAAAGGACAGACTGGGCGCCCGCGAGGGAGAGAAGGAACGAGAACGAGAGCGGAGAACCAAGGAGAGGGACGGGAAGAGGAACAGCGGGATGAGCATCTGCTTCGATGAGGCGGTTGCTCGGGCAACGAGGGAGCGAGAGAGGGAAAGGGAGCATGGAGAGAGGGAGAAAGAGAGGGAGAGAGGGGTAAACGTTCAGGATGAAAAGGCCAGGCTTTGAAGGAGCAGTTGGGGAGAGTCTGGGGAGTAGAGATGAATCCAAGCCAAGCAGAACGACTGACACTGATAAGGAAAAGGGGTTTGAAAAAGTCTCACAGAGACAATTGGGATGATAATGGTCAAATGAATGACCAATGAATGTAGATATATTGTGATAGATAATCAGTTGGGATGTTATGTCTGTTTGTTTGTTTGTTTTCTAAATACTAACAAATGTACCTGCACACCACATCGGAGTTATAAATGGTTATGACTAATTTTCTTGTACAGTTTTGCATTTTTTTTTTTTTCATTTTTTTGGTGATATTCAGAGGATTTTAATCACATTTTATAACACAGTGGGGACATGCAGGACACTCTAGGCTACAGAAGTGTTAACGGAAAGGATGGGTTCTGATGTGTATGCCGCGATGTATGCTTACAATTTGCACAAGAAAGGGGCATTCAGCTTATTGACGTTCAGTTGGTCAATCAAATCAAAGTCTCTTACCAAATTAAGTGAATTGACCCTATTTGGTTTAGGATAATTTGGTATTTTTGAGTGTTGTAATCATTTTCAATGAGAATAATTGTTGTGCCTACATCAGAATATTTTCCTATTTTGAGAGTTTGTATAGGTATGTATTTGTCAGTGCAGCCCACATCAGTATTTTTCCCTATTAATAATAAAAACGCCTGTAATGTCATCTTAAGTTTCAGTATTTTCTATTTATTTATAGCTGCAGTAGGTCACTTCAAAATAAATCTCACAATAAATGTTTTTATTTTACATATTTCTATATTTGCAAACTACATCTAAATGTCTTGATTGACTGAGCCTAGCTGGCTCATCTGTCAAGTGTTTTTGATAGACTTGAACTCCTGTCTGGTTTTGCGCGTAATTTTGCGCATCATTTTTGATCAATACGGCTATCTGACCTGAGCTTCAAATTTTATTGGTCTAAAGCAAAAGCATGTGGGAGCGTTTCTGTCGCCACAAACAGGAAATAACGAGAATGTTGTCAAAGAGGATGGTTTGTGATCTGCGTTTGTCGTATCTTTAAAGTTTATAATACACGCGTGTTAATACTGTGACGTGTGATAGTAGACCTACTTATTTGAGAAATCCTAACTGGGGTCGATATTCTGTTCACAAATGCAACGGTAGTACTAGGCGATCCGCGTTGTTTCCAGCTACGTACAGCCCACCACCACAACGAACAAGTAACGGTATCACTCGACTACACCGTATCAAGCTAAAATGTAAATTTTGCCACTGTGTCTTCAGCCCGATTCACTTAAGTTGTTGCGAATTGGGTTGTCATTCTACAGGGTTACCCTGCAATACCGTGCCAACCGCGTGCCAACCTTTGGATTAAGTCTAAATCTTAACATCACTTGCATGATGTCAAACTCAGTCGACATACACACTCAGTTAGCCTCTATAATGGAGGTTTTTGCCAAATCGGCACTTGCAGAGATGAGCAAAGTAATTGACAACGACTCGACTCTCTTACGCCAAGAGATATCCAGACGAGAAAGGGAAATCGAAGCACTCTGGCGGCGACTGCAACTAACAGAAAACGAGCTGAAATCGGCGCGACAAACACAAGCTAAGAAGTCTTCGGTCAACTTGCGCTCAGTTGGAATCCAAGTAAATGATGGAGCATCGCGTGAGCAAGGTAGACTACAGTAACACGTAGTTTGCGGCCACGCTGGATATCTGGTTATTTGTCAGTACGTAACGCAAGGTCACAGTGTTTCCGCCAATGTATAAAATGTAATCACTTTTTTAAAGCTAAAAAAGGAATCTTGTCTGAAGAATAAAAAAACACACCTCAGTCCTTAGTCGGGGCTGGGTTATATTGTGGGCCCCCTGGACAACTACACCTCAAGCACTTAAAAAAGTGCACTTGCAAACTGACAATGGACAAGAAAAACTGTAGATTAAACAGGAGAATTGTTTAGACAGTCAAACAGTTAATCAATTAAGCCCTCACAGTTACTGGACACATAGGTTGGAGTATGTTACAGTTTTTTGCCAATCGTTTTCACATTTCTTTACAATGTCCACTTTAAAAAAAAACAAAGGAGTGGAGTCAGTTGGGATTTTAAAAAGATGTGCTCTATCTGTGGAAAACTATATTTTAAATGCGTAATGTAGGATCATTATGTAGCATTTCCAGTGGCAGTGAATATTCTAGAAAATGCTGAGCATATACTTGTGATACATTATGGGGAATACCGTTGGCTGACCCCCACTGGCCGAATTAAGTCTGTGGATAATCCAGCCCTGACCTTAGTGTGGAGGTGCCCATGTTGACAAACAGAAGAAAGCAAATTTAGCTAGTTGGGTTAAACATTTACCACCGTTCATTTTTTTAACACAGCTGGCATCTCCAACTGGGCCAGTTCGGTTATGCCTGAGAGAGGCTCCACATCTGAGTGGAAAGATACGATAGTGCACTCGTTCCCTCTACAGGTAAGACAATATGTCGATTCCCATAGCATTTTTTTAATAACTTTGTCTCCCCAATAAAACAGTGGTGTCAATCCCGGGTTCAGAAATTAAAAATCCTGCCACGTTTTCCTTCTAACAAAGGTGACTTCAGTTGCTGAGTAGCTGATCTACCTGTCTTGAGTGCTCAATACGATCAGCTCATTCAGAGCTGGTTGAATCAAATTTGTGGCAGGGTTTTTACTTTCTGAACCCTGGATTGACACATCTGCCAATAAATGTGACGCACTGATTGGCCTGTGGCCTAACTGGCATACTATAGGATGCTTCGCATCTGCTCTCAATAAGACCCCACAAGTTCATTTAAGCTGTTCTATATGTGGACGACACCTAGTATGCGCGGTCACTGAGTCAGGTATGGCCATTAAATATCTACACTGAAAATCACTGTGATATTATTGACCATCTTTATTATCACAATAGTAAATGAAGAATGGTGAATGATGAGCGGTAAAGTGAAGTGCTCAAGTGTGACTGCACGGCAAAAAGGTTATCTAAACCAGGAACTTGTAAATAAAAGGTGTTTTCTGTCCCTCTACGCCCCCTGCTGGCCATATAAAAACAGTGCAACACTTTTAAGCTGTGGTGAAAAAAGTATAGCGCCCATTGAGGGGATTTAAAAAAAGGATGCTAAAAACAGCGCTAATGCAACAATGGTTGGGGTAGACATCAGAATGTGGCACACACTCCAAAATAGTGTTTGCCCAGGTGGTTACCTTTACATCAGTATCAGTCAGCTAAGGTGAGCTGGATGCTCATTAAGCTGTTAACAGCATTAAGTGTTTCTGAAGACTGATCACCTGTTTTTTGTCTCGTTTTTTCATTGTCTTCGTTTTTTACATGCTAGGTGGATGTGGAGGAGGAAGAGGAGGAGGAGGAAGATCACGAGCAAGGACCATTTCAGATCAAAGAAGAGAAAGCTGAGGAGGAGCCATGGAACAAGGGCGATGGTAATACACACACACACACACGCACGCACACACACGTACATACACACACACGCACACGCACACACGTACATACACACACACGCACATGCACACACAGACACAAAAGATGGGAATCACTGTATGGTGTAATCTTAATACACTTGATACAGCAGTTATATTTAGTATAAAATACATCAAAAAAATGATCTACAATACATCATAGTACTATAGAAGGTGGAAGAAACATTACTCCTAACAAGGCAAAAAGCAGGAGTTGTGTGTTTATTTCCTGCATTATGATCTGCATTTTCTGAACAATGCATGTCCTGCATGTAATTCAGGGTGAGGTCTTTTGGAAAACCAGAATGGTTTAGCAATTGGATTTGTCTTACTGAAAATATAAAAATGCATCAATGTTTACTGTCAAAAATATATATAAAAAACATTGCGAACAGAAATATTAGGATTATTATACTGTTCTTTTATTGTTGTTTTCTTTCACCCCATACTTGTGTACAGAAACACAATCACTACTTCGTTTGTTTGTTTGTTTGTTTGTTTGTTTGTTTGTCCCAGTATGGTGTGTTAACTAGAGGTTATTTTCTCAGGTGGTGCAGTAGTGGATGGTGAGGAGTGCTGGGAGGAGGAGGTGGAGTCGACAAGCCCTCCTGGAGAAGGTACAGCTAAAGCCTGCTTTACATTACATTACATTACATTTGGCAGACTGTGATGGAGTGACCATCACTAGGGTTGTGGGTGTGCTCTGACTGCCATACCAACGAGCCTGGCTCTTTGGCGTTGCGGTCAAAGTACACGTTTGGTACCCGGGAGACCCGGGTTTGAATCCCGGTGGGGCGACTTCTCCTCCCCTTTGCTACACAGACGCTTTTATCCAAAGCGACTTACAAAAAGGAGGACATAAGCAAACAGAGGTGTAAAGGGACACTAAGTAAGCAGACAACCTTTATACATACAGGGAGGAGCATGTGCCTGAGTAAGTTTCCTGGGGCAGGGACACTACAGACATATGTACTCCCACATAGGGACAGAGAAAGAGAGAGTTGGTTTAGTGATTGTTAGTTACTCCCTGTGTCTCTCATGTCAGGCGACAGTGCCAAATGCCAAAATGACGAAATAAATACTAACACTGACCACCCCTGAAGAAGCTAAAAAGCACTCTCTCTTAGCTTGTGTGGGAGTCGACGAGCACTCCCGGAGAAGGAACGGCTAAAGCCTGCGTTATACTCCCTGTATCTGTCATGTCACCGTGACCGTGTGACGCCAAAATGACGTCAATACACATGTCCCGCACCGATTTTAAGTGCGTGCCCCAAGGTCGTGAACCACATGTTTTTTTTAAATCACATGTTTTTTTTGTTTTTCTTTTTAACTGTGACGCGACATCAATGCCAAAACAATAGACAATGACGAGCGTGTTTTAAGCTAACTTTGGCCTAGTAACTACCATCTTAACATGTCTTTTTCATTGGCACAAATAGGCTAATATTGCTGGAAACTAACAATAAATACAAACACTGACCACCCCTGAAGAAGGTAGCGCTGTGTGTGAGTGGGAGAAGGGGGTGTTTGCAGGGGTGGGTGTGTGGTTTTAAAACATTGCCATTGTGTTACAGTTGGCATGCAAATTCAACTCTCAACGTCTAGATCCTAGGCAACAGTACATCAAACAGACCTCATGATGGGTGAATGAAACCTTGAAAAAAAGTGTCATCTTCATGTTGGACAATGTAGGAAGGTCAGTTGCACCTATCTTGTGTCAGTGGGAAATGGACACTAGCAACACCAGGTGGGTTTGCTGCCAGGTGCCTTTGACGAACATACTAATTAAAATGCTTCCTGTTGGTCAATGAAACTGTGAACAAAACAGCTGTAGTGGTCTGTACTGGCTCCACTGTTTAATCTCATTGCTCACTTATTCCCCTAAGAATGGACATGCCGAGACACACCACAGATGGGTCATGAACAGTAATATTAAACAACAAAAGAGCAACTTATAGAGAATTACGATATGTGAGTGCCTACCTCATTTCTTGGGTATGTTGTAAAGACTAGAAGCTTCTAGTCCACCTCAATTTCCCACCAGAAGACTGCACAAGCCAGCTGCTCAACCACACGTAGCATGTGGGACATCATTTCCTCACAGAATACTACTATGTCTGTATGTGGGCATGCATATGTTTATTGGCAAGCAGCCATTGTGTGTGTGTGTGTGTGTGTGTGTGTGTGTGCATACACGACATGACGGGTATACCTTTATGTTTTGACCTGTGTGTGTACGTATTCTTGTACTCCTATTCTTGCATGTCTGAACACCTTTTGTGTGTTCTTGTGTGTCCAGTAGAGGCCTTGGGTCAGCGCCCCCCAGCCGAGCCAAAACTCTATGGTACCTGGGAGGACTGCACCACAGAGGGGGAAGCCAGCCTGGACACTGACCACCCAGGGGAGGCCCCACCCCCATCCCTACCCATGCCCCACCTCCTTCAGCAGCCACACCCCCTGTCCCACCACCCTCTGCCACACCCCCTACAGAGAGAACAGCGCTGCCTCCTCTCGTCTCACCACCAGGATCCACCCCCTCCCATTCTGCCCCTCCCACATCACCATGGCGACGTCGGCGGTGGTTACGGCTCAGGTGACCACCCGTCCGCGTCTGTGGGGGCTGGCGTTGCCGTCGGCATCGGCGTTGCCGGTGGGGAGCCTGTGGAGGGCCGCAGCGGCGACGGGGGCAAGAGGTCGCGGTGCGGCCAGTGTGGCAAGACGTTCACCACGCACTTCTACCTGAAGATCCACCAGCGCATCCACACCGGCGAGCGCCCCTTCACCTGCACGGCCTGCGGCAAGCGGTTCTACTGCACGTCTCACCTGATCTCGCACCAGCGCTGCCACACGGGCGAGAAGCCCTACAGCTGCCTGGAGTGCGGCAAGGCCTACTCCCACCTCAACTCGCTCAAGCTCCACCAGCGCAGCCACGCGGAGGAGGGCGGCCTGGGCTACGCCTGAGGAGCTGGCACAGAGGCCTGGCGTGACTCCGAGGCCAGCGGGAAAAGCAGCCTGTAGAGCAGGGGGTGCCTGTATGGTGGGGGGGCATTGCAGGGGAGGGGGTATCCCATGTGTAATATACTGCTGAAGAGCCTGGTTTGACTCTTGATGTGTCAAGCACTGTTGCCTTTTCTAGGGTGAAGGGGGTGTGGGGGGGTGTGGGGGGGCGGTTAGGGTGGAGGTGTGGATGGGGGTGTGTGTGCGGCTGTTTGGTGTGTGACTGCTCTTCGAACACCAGCTGCCTTCAAACCCCCAACCCAACCCCCACCACAGTAAGATGACCTCGAAGTGAAGCACAAGGCTGAATGTGTCGAGGCAAAATTGGGATGAACAGCTGGAGCTCAGAAGACTTACTTTGTGAGTGTGTGTGTGTGTGTGTGTGTGTGTGTGTGTGTGTGTGTGTGTGTGTGTGTGTGTGTGTTCATATATGTATGTGGTTATATGTGTGTACTCACATATGCATGTATGTATATGTGTGTGTGTGTGTATGTGTGTGTGTGTGCATGCCTGTCAATGTCTGTCAGAGCAAAAGAGCACAACTAGTCTTGTCCATGGCTAAAACAAGACGAGATACTTGCAAGCACTCAGCACATCTGAAGCACAGCTTGTGACTGCACATGGCTGATGAAAGAGAGATGACTTGTCACTTGAGGACAACTGCAGATGAACAAATTTGAAACACAAAATGTCATTTTTTCTCAGTGTTGCAAGCTGTAGTGCCATAAGCAGCTTTTAGACTTGGCCTGGAATCCTGAATTTTTCCAGCTTTTGGGTGAAAGGAAGTGCTGTATGGGTGAAAGGAAACCTCTTAAAAAGTTGTTTCTGACTCTTCGCTGGAGCCTAGCTAGGGGGCTTACAGTGAACAGAACTAAGGAAAATTCTGGGAAAATAAGGGTCAGTGCTATCTCAACATTCTTCTGGCAAAAAGCACTGAAGCAAGGGAGGCAGAAGGAACAGCTAGAGACATGGTCACGTGTAACCAGATTGCAAGTTATCAACAGCAGGTCAGGGCTGTATAAGCAAGGACATAGATAGGAAGCTGAAGTCGATTTCACTTATTTGTCTAAGTGCACTGTATAAAGTAGCTGCAGCAAGAGACGCCACCCTCTTAACTTCTCTGGCCTCCTTCAGCATTCTGTAAACAGAACAGTGCTTTCCATATTTACAAAGTTTTTGTTTTAGTTTAGCCTACTGTGAAAGTGTCTCTTGCCCCCCGAAAATCCCTCATGTGTGAATAGGGAACTCAGACAACAGTCCATATCTAAATTTCAAAAAAACATTTCCCAGGTGCACGTCTGAAAGCAGCTATATGGTATTGACATCCACGGAATGCCAGAGACATACTTACAGATGCTTTGTGCATAAAGATTTAAAATAAATCTGTGCTTTGTGTCTTTTGTATTTTTCCATTCATTGCATTGCATAAAACTGTTTAATTAAATAAAATGGTTTTGTGTTTGTCAAACTGTATAGTTATTATGCTTTTTGATATCACAGATAAAAAAAGACCTTGGTCAAACAATGGTATAAAAATCAGAAGCATAGTTATATGACCGTGATGCACATTAAATACGAGATAAAACGGTGCCAGGACTCTGATGAAGGACACCAAGGACAGAAAGCATGGCTCCACGTAGGGATTCTCCCTCTCTGACCAGAGAAGCAGAAGGCCTGTTTGACTAGCAGTGTAGCTTGATGGCAGAGGGTGTTGAGTAGCAATGTAGCTTAACTTAACAATCTGAGTTTATCCAGTTTCAGTGCTACCTAAATAAGATCTACTTCCAATTTTTCCATGGCAACATTGTAGCCCGGCAACCCCTCTAGGTGGACAGCAGCTGTCTACTGAGGAGGGCAGCTGATGCCCTTCACGACATGTCGCCACAGTCTGTTTGACTTTGCACCGACCACCAGTGAAGGGGAATGTACCTGCCTGGGATACCTGCGAGATAATTGCGCAGAGCCACACAAGCCTTCACAATGTGCACAGTGTTTACAACACGGCAGCCAGTCATCCAGCCAAATATCCTCCATGATTACAGCCAGGATATGACATGCATGCAACTATGCAATCGTTTTATACAGTCACTCTTGTGCAACTATGCAGTCTCTTTAAACAGTCTTGCTTGTGATCTTGTGTGATCTAGTTTGTGACCTCTTGTGCCTCTGCTCACAGACACAGATGTAGGATGACAATGCAGTGTTTTTTTCTTTCCCACTGTGTTTTTACAAAGTTTCATAATGTTTACCTCCAACAAAACATTTACAAAGTATTAGAATTATTTTGCCAAATTGCTAACAAAAATGTTTTTTGGTAACCTACAGTAGAAAAAAAATGCTGGTGTTTGGTATATATTGAGCTGACAGTCAGTAGTAAAGTTGATTTGATTTCTACTGCAACACACAATATTGGTGCTGCGTTTAGGCACGGCAGAAAGTCCCAACCTCTAGCTCATGATAAAGGCCCATGAGTATTATGGTGGGTCAAGATGTCTGTTACATGGGTGACCCCGGTTCTGTGAATGAAGGTCAACACGCCACACTGTGTGGTCACTCGGGGAATGACATGGTGCCAAGTGGCAACGACAGAAACTGCCAGCGTGCACGCACCTGTATAGGTAGACTGATACTGACTGCACTCTCGTAACGGGGTGTGGGGGGGGTGATAAATTTGCTATTGTGTGTCCTAACAGCTCACCCTCTCGGCAAGGATGACCCATACAATGTGGCACGCTGACTAAGATGAAATACAACCTACGGCACCCATTCACCACAACATGCAAAACCATAACAATAATAACGTATAAAGGTTGCCTGCTTACTCTGTGTTTCTTTACACCTCTGTGAGCTTATGTCCTCCTTTTTGTAAGTCACTTTGGATAAAAGCGTCTGCCAAACGATATGTAAAACCATAACAATAATGACACAGACTTCAAGCCCATTAAAAAAGAGGTTGGTCAAACAATGGTATAAAAATCAGAAGCAGAGATATATGACTGTGATGCACATTAAATACGAGATAAAAAGGCGCCAGGATTCTAAAGAAGGACACCAAGGAGAGAAAGCATGGCTCCACGTAGGGGTTCTCCCTTTCTGAGCAGAGAAGCAGAAGGCCCGTTTGACTAGCAGTGCAGCTTGATGGCAGAGGGTGTTGAGTAGCAATGTAGCTTAACTTAACAATCTGAATTTGATGAAATGAAATACAAGATAAAATACAACCTACGGCACCCATTCACCACGACATGTAAAACGATAACAATAATGACAGACTTCAAGCCCATTAAAACACTAGTTCAGTTATTGTCACTATATTGCTTGTCCGGGTTAATGTGGTTACAGTGAGTTGGCTGGACAACCATTCTCCTTTTATTTTTATTTATTATATATGAACAGTTATGTAATTAATGTATGAAATACACAAAGTGTAATAACAACACTAACTGTTGACATAAGTCGTTGCAGCATTGTACTCTCATATATCTGAGGACACCAGGTCAGAAACTGAGAAGGCTTAGGCTATGCCAGAAGAACACAGACAGAAATGGTTTGGTTGTCTACATAAATAGAACATAAACAACTTCTGAAATAAATATGTAAATATAATTGAGATAGCATTATGGGATTGAGCTGTTGATTTTGTGCCTCCAATAGTTTAGTTTTCCCCTAGTGTGATAAATGAAAAAGCAGAAATGGGATCATGACTAGGTCTATGCTGAACTAAAGCATTTCAAGGGCCTAGCCATGTAGGCCAGAAGAAACTGAAGTTCTGAAGTTCTTTGTGTGTTTTTTAATTCTTTTTTTTTTTTAATTATACACACAGCCTGGTTTGTAGCATCATAAACAAAACCAGTAATTCATTGTAGCCTGCTAGTCTCATTTACCAAAACACGTAACAGTGGGTAGACCAGTCCCCTAATTTTCAGCACTAGTTTGGGCAAACATTGGTAAGTCTCACCCTATAGCAAACTGTGCAAATAATGTATTTAGTAGTATACGTTTCAATTGTTACAGACACACGCAAAACGTAGGCTCTATTCAGCAAAACAAAAGGAGCAATTGAGTTGTGACAATAGGAGGCGACTTGTATGAACCCCATTTCCCAGGTTGCAAAGCGGTCTTTGTTGACCAATAGGAAAGAGGGAAACACTCTTAATATATCAAGCCGACACACCTGCGTCGACTCAGATGTCTCTAATTACTCAACGGGAATAGTTGTTCCTTCAGTCTGTTTTTTGTTCATCGCGTAAGGCTTTAGTTAGTTGTGCTGCCAAGGCTTCAGTTTATGTAGTCACGTTTATTTGCTGCGATTTAGTGTTTAAACACAGGTTGGTTTGCTGGGTAGCTAGCTGGCTAGCTCTGATCTACTCGGAAAAGTAATCGTTTCGCTGATAGTGTTAGCCTAGCTAATTATCCTGCGAAGTGATCATAGGTTGTTTTAGCTGGTTATTTTCATGGACATCAGGCCAACTAATTGGCCTTTGTTCAGTAAATCTAGGTTAATTGTTTGACTTGCACCGGTAATTACTCGTGAGACATTACATACGTTATTTTTCGGGCTATACCTTCTTAGCTCGTATTATACCCAAAGGAGAACTCCAAACAAACAAAGAAGGTTTTGTATAGAGGCTAGGTTAGCTAGCAAATATAGCTGGCTGGCTAGCTGGCTTGCTAGCTACGTTAGCTAAACAGTACAATTGCATTGATTCAAAGTTAGATAACCAGCCAAATATCTTTTAAAAGATGGCCCAACACAGTAATTCTCAGGTTGCGAGCTCACAAAAAGCATTAATGCTTGAAATGAAAAGTCTTCAAGAAGAACCAGTCGAAGGATTCAAAATAACACTGGTGGACGAAGCAGACTTGTACAACTGGGAAGTAGCCATTTTCGGACCCCCTAACACACATTACGAAGGGGGATATTTTAAGGTAACATTAAATCAACTTATTTTATAAATAACTTAAATGTGCATTTCAGTGTCTAACCGTTTGCTAGCCATCCATTCTGCTATATTTAGACACCAGAAGCTAGCTGTTTTCACTTGCTATATATAGCAGGCTAAGGTAGCCTGCTATCTGGCTTCAAAAGCTGGCTTTGTGGCCAGTTGCTTGGTTGACAGGATATCAGTCCTGTTTTCAAAATAGCTAACGGTAACGTTGCTACTTTTTTAGTATTAAATGACACGTTCCTTCCGCCGAACCCCTGCTCTTTGGTGATATTGTAACCGTAGTCACTTCACAGATTGGCTTCGCTAGCCAGCTACGCTGCCAAAGACCTTCTGTCTTTGTTCTTCTGTTTTTTAGCACAATGCTTAACAAAAGAATAACTAGCTAATAAGGCGACTTCCAGGAAGCATGTCATCGTGATCCTTTGCTTGTTACTGTTTACACACACAGAGAGTACGCTGTTTACCATGTACCACCATTGCAATGACATTGTCTGAATATGTGAAAATGTTGTTTTTTTATTTCATGAAGCAATTTCATTACCCCATAATGTCATGCTGAATTTGCAACTAGATACACGCACACATCTGAAACAAATTGAAAACCGTTTTGGTCAGTGTTACGATTGTAGAAACACCATGTCTTGTCATACGACCGGCTGTCTTTTAAAAACCAAGACCTCCTGTATATAAACAGAACTGTTGTCAGAAATCAGGTTAATACTTCACTTTATGCCACCAGGAGGTGAACTAGCCCAATTCCAGGCCACTGTTAGAGCAGATGCAGGAATGCTGTATCCGTGGGATTAGAGAATAAAGTAGGTCATAACGAGGAAAGTTCAGATCACCCCTTTGTTTACTTTTAGCCCCGTACTGGACTTGGCAGGTTCTGTAATGTCAACGCTCGACGCTGGCAGATCGGGACGCCTTGCCCAGACCTGAATAGCTCCCAGGGGCTGCGATCTATCCCGAGAGGCCGACTGACATGTCATGTGGGGGGAGCCATTTTTGCTCCCGAACCCGACCCCCTGACGGGGCAGGGGGAGTTCTAAAAGAACAGTTGTGCCTTCACACGCTAACCCACTTTATTTAGGCATTTATTAATTTTAAAATGCCATTTCAACCTGTTAAATTTGTTTGAATAACACATTCGGACTTTTGAAGTGGTTTTTGTTTTGTTTGTCTTCTAGTATGACCTAAATGTTGTTTTGTAAGTGGCACAAATATTTTGATGTTGTTGAACTGCTTTGCTTAAGGGTGTTGAAGGTTTCGTGATTGTTTTTCGCCTAAAACCTGGTTGGACTGGAAAGGGAACAGCTGTGTTTATCAGAAACTCAAGTAACTCAAGTTCTGCCTGTTCATGTGTGCTCGTTGTCTGTCTGTCTGTGCTCATTGCCTCCAGGCCAGAATCAAGTTCCCCATCGATTACCCATATTCTCCACCAGCCTTCCGCTTCCTCACGAAAATGTGGCACCCCAACATTTATGAGGTAAGGACACCAATGTCACACACACACATACACACACACACACACACACACACACACACACACACACAGTTGTGACAGTATGGCTTGTGTTTAGTATTTTAATGACTCAGCTCTGTCAGTTGCACTGACCAGACCACCTGCTGCCCTGATGTCCATGTAAGGAAATCAAACTTAAAAAGTGCCACAAAAACAAAATCGCCTTTGTCCCTAAGGCATAGCCTGTGGGTTAGGGTAGAGTAGACTAACATTTGTTTTTTTTTCTCTGGGGATGGGCTCGGCAGTGTTGATGGCACCCCCTACGAGTTCTTAGCTGGGACTCGCGCAGGCATTAGTCATAAGGGTGGGGTAAAGGGGTTGAAACAGGGGCCCGAGGGCATCCGTGTAGGTGGATGACTAGATGACTGTGTGGAGCGCTGTTCAAGCATGTTGGAAAACACACAGACTGTGGGAGTCCTCTGGCTTAAGGCTCAGGCTCAGGCTGGGGAGAGCAGAAACCAAGCACTCAGACCAGGAAACCAAACACAGCCTGAGGGAGGCTGCTGTCAATGGAGCCACGTGTCGGCCTGTCACGCCTGCTAGGTGTTGGTTTCGGGGTGTAATACACACACACACACACACACACACACACACACACACACACACACACACACACACTACCTGCCGCTATCATCATATCTCGCATCGGAAAAGTTGAACAAAACGAGACCTGCACAGTCCTGTTCTGCTGTAGGTAAAGTAAACGGGCCACTGTAAGAAGAAAGGTAACACTGATGTGGTGTATGGGATAATTTTAAAGACAAATACAAAATTCTCAAGACACTTCAGTATTTCTATTACATTTATTATATGGCATACACATTATTTACATATCCTTTTTCCAGTAACAAAGCACCTATAGCTTGACAAAGCATTACATAGTTCAGCCTGACATACAAGTTAGGTTGTACTACTTTTCGTAGACTGATCTACAAGAGCAGAAACTGAAGATAAGTGATGTTTCTCAGATTTCATTCTACCATTTAACAAACTGCTGTTTGATTGGTTGCTGTTGGGGTGTCTCTGATTTTGATTGGTTGATGTCATTCCTTTAATAATGATTGGTTCTCTGTGTCTGTTCTTCCTTTAGAATGGTGACGTGTGCATCTCCATCCTACACCCTCCAGTGGACGACCCCCAGAGCGGTGAACTGCCCTCCGAGAGATGGAACCCAACACAGAACGTCAGGTAAACACAGACCCACTACTCACTAACCACCGAACAGCACAGCTAGTCATCTTCGTGCCACCGAGTGCTTCTGTGTGTCCTACAGCCACGCTGTCACCCCTAGCAGGCAAAACGTATACAATAACAACAATACGGTACCGGTTCAAAAACAGGTTTACATACCTGACCATAAGGCTCCGACACGTGCAGAGAAAGGCATGCACACAAACACAAAGGCCTGTATGAATGTAGCCGTTTTGAAACATGCTACACGGGTTGGTTTTGTTGTGGTTCACCGTTGGAAGTTGCAACATGCGGCGTTTGCGCAAGATGAATAGGATCATCCTACACATTCTGTGGCTCAGGTCTCTTTACTTTAGGACACTGCAGTAGGTATATTCCAGGCAGTTAGGCAACCACCTGTGATCTTGTTACATTTTAACCGCCCTCTTGCACAGGTACAGGCTAAGGTGCTAAAAGTAGGCCGTCTACCTTAAAGAATAAATGATAGATGTTGTAGGCATTTAATTACAAGTTAAAGAGACGGGTTTCCCAAAATCAGCACTGCAAGTATCCCTCTAACAACACGTTGCGTGGCAGTAGGCACGCCTCTGAACTGCTGAAGATCTGCCTCAAATGTGGCGGCTGTGCTTTGTTACTTGGAACCACATCTGGGGAAAGCTTATGGAGTTTTCGTGCCGAATCAGAAGCCTTGGTTGGTGTTCTGTTAAACAGAGGCACAACCCTCCGATTGCTGATTTCTGTTTTGTTTCTAAAGTGCCACTTGAATGTCGTCCCCTTTGGTTTTTTCGGACTGACTTACTCATTGACCGTAACATACTAATGGTTTCCAGCTTCATTTTGACCACATTGTGCTGTTGTCCCCAGACAACCAATTTTACATTTGGATATGGTAGATATGATCCACGCATTCTGTCAAACCATCTGACCCCATTCCTGATGTAACAGCCCAATATTTAGCACTACAATATTAAATGCTGCATTCACGCCACCTGCCAATCCAGCTGTGACACACACACACACACACACACACACACACACATACAATGTGTACGTGAACACGTAACACACACACACACACACACAGACACTCTGAATGTTTTGCACATCACCTTGGTAACATCTTTTTATTCATGCTTAATCTGGGCATAAATAAAGTGTGTGTTTCGGCCGTCTCCCCTCATATAACACTAATAGGCCTCACTCGCGTCCCTGCTCTCATTTCCTGTGATCTCCCCAAGTGCTTTTTGTAGAGCTTAAGGTCACAGGGGCTACCGCTGTGTTTTCTGTAGGCTGACTCACTGATTTGGCTCAGACTGCCGCCTGTTTGTGGGGCAATTTCCTGGTTTTATCAGAAGCAAAAACAAGCCGGCACTAGTCATAAACGCTGAGAAGCAAGAGCTGAATAAAACACATGTTCCTGTCTGTGCTCGCACACACACACACACACACACACACACAAACACACACACACACACACACAAAATATGGTTTCCTGTTGATGACACACTGCTGAGTGTGACAGGAAGTTGGCGTCGGTCCCCTTACCCTCTCGTCTTTCTACATGCTCCCATGCTCTCACACACACACACACACACACACACACACACACACACAACCCCCACGTGTTGCTTCTCTCTGACCCCTCTCACACTCCTATCGGGTGGCCCCCGGATCATGTGTCGCACAAGTGGAAATCGCCTCAGCTTTGCTCCCTGGCTCAGCTGTGTGCTTGCCGCCACTCCCGAAAGACAATTAACCGTTTCTAGCACCCCCTACTCGCTAGGTGTCGAGCCTGTGGATTGGGTTTTATGGGTTTTATGTCATGGTGGTGTACAGTCAGGGTTTTTACCTTGACTTTGACTTTGTTATATTACCCATTTGACCCAAGCTAGTAATGTTTATCATGCCTGCAAACTTATTCTCGCATAGACATCTGGTGTCTAAAAACTGTAGTTAATGAAGTAAAAAAGTCTGTAATAGTTTGACTCAGAGTTAAAACCAAAGTCCACTGGTGTCACTTTCTGTGTCTGAAGAAAGTTTAAAACAGGAAGACTATGTTGTTACTAAGAACTTTTTTAGAACCTTACAAGGGGGTTTAGACCTAAATAAGTTTGCTCTCGCTGCTGTTTGTGGTTGCATGGTTCAGTACAAAAAAGGAAAAAAGACTCCCATGTCCGGGCAGTTTGTGGGTTCAGAAATAAAAAATATTTATTCGATTATTATTATTATTATTATGAGGGCTATACATTCACGTACAGCAGTGTCTCTTGGCACTTTTTGATGCTTAAGACCTGTCAAATGAAGGCTTTTTGAACAAACAACCCACTCAGTGTCTGAACCAGGGTATCTTCTTCCTGTTGTCTGTCTAGGTCACATACTCTTCTATGAGCGATTGTGCCTTCAAGGGACAGCGACAGTAGTCTACCTGCCCCCCTTGTTTTCTCGGTTTGGTGTTGTCCCCGAACTCTACATAGCCTTAAGCTGCGATTGTGCACATTGTTTGACTAGTTCACCTTGACATGCCAGTTCTTAGAGAAAACACTGACAAGTAATCAGGCTTTGGTGTGAGATCCTCTTCTGTGTTAGTTACAGACGAAAATGCGAAGGGCTTTTTTGTTGTTTACTTACTTACTGCCTTTTTAGCACAGATAAGAGAAATATATCCATAATACATGCTCATTGTTTATGATAATTGGTTGAATACCATCAGTAATAGAATAAAAAGAGAAGGAACGAATTGTAAAAGAAATTAAATAAAAAGCTACACGTAAGAAAACTAAAACTTGATTGGTACATTTCTTTTCCCTTATAACTCTCATATCCAGAAACGATCACTTTTGCATCCAGGAAACTCGGCTAATGTAGAGTTAACCGTCTGTGTGTATGTGTCTTGTCTGTCTGTCTGTGTGTGTTGGATTCCACAGAACCATCCTTCTCAGCGTAATATCCCTGCTAAATGAACCAAACACATTCTCTCCGGCCAACGTTGATGCCTCAGTAATGTACCGCAAGTGGAGAGACAGCAAGGGGAAGGAGCGCGAGTACGCAGAGATCATCAGGTAGGGAGCAATACGCACGCACGCACAGGCACACACACAGGCACACACACAGGCAACTACTCCACACGCACACAGGCACACACACAGGCACACACACAGGCAACTACTCCACAAGATTTTAAGCCTAAAATCCACAAGACCTCCAAAAAGTAAGTGTAAATGTTACAAAAACTGCTTTATGTGACCTTTGTACTGTGTGGAATATTTTATCATCATTTTTAATTTGTTTGCCATTTTTATTTTATTTATTATACTGAACCCTGCTCATAAAGGCCTTTTTGAGGTATTGAAAACTTGCATCTGCTGAAGACACCGTAATGCATCAGATCCCTGTGTGCGGATTCTCTATCTGTGCCTTTCAAACAGCCCTAATAAATACATGAATAATAATAAAAGTGCATAAGTGAGTACATGATTAATAAATGATGAGGCCTACCAACCCGACTGAATTGGTTATTATATCGGACTACATTGCACCGAAGCTGTCCGAACACTCAATGTGTACTAAAAGGAGCTATTTCACTACTAAAACAAAGGAAGGCCTAGTGGTCATTTACTGGTTCTTTAACATAGTTCTTATGAAGAAGTGTTTGAGATTACGACAAAGGCCCTGAAGTGAAGATTAGGAAAGGCCTTCATGTGCAGGTAACAGGGTGTTTATTACCAGTATTATGTCTTTAAATGCATTGTATTTAACCTTATCTGCATTCTCGGCCATCTAAACACGCTCTTGATTTAAAATGTAACTGGCCACTTTAACAGTGTCTCATGCCCCTTTAGCATAGCTCTTATAAACAAGTGATTATGACAAAGGCCCTGAAGTAAAGATTAGGAAAGGCCTCCATGTACAGATAACACATGTCCTTAAATGCATTGCATTTCCCCCTTACTTGCATTCTCATCCATCTAAACACGCTCTTGATTTAAAATATAACTGGCCACTTTGTAACAGTGTCTGTTGCCACCCCCCCCCCCCCCCCTCACACACACACACACACACACACACACACACATGGGTCCTGAAGTGAAGGCCATGTATGCCATGTAGGCCTTAAATGCATAAACACGCTCTTGATTTAAAATGCAACTGGCCTTTTTGTAACAGTGTCTGTCTCTCTTCTCTCCCCCCACCCCCCTCCACACACACACACACACACACACACACACACACACACACACACACACACACACACACACACACACACACAGGAAACAGGTGCTGGCCACTAAGGCGGATGCGGAGCGTGACGGTGTGAAGGTGCCCACCACGCTGGCGGAGTACTGCGTGCGCACGCGAGCCCCGGCTCCGGACGAGGGCTCCGACCTGCTCTACGACGACTACTATGACGACGACGACCTGGAGGACGAGGACGACTGCTGCTACGCCGAGGACGACTCCGGCAACGAGGAGTCATGACGATACCTGGCGTCGTCACCTCTCAGCCCTCGTCCTCGGCCCCCCCCCTGACCCCCCCGAAAAATTTACCCTCGAACACACTCCACTCCCCTGATCTTCTGTGAGCGTGTGTACACCCATCACTCCCCCACACACACACACACACACCACACGCTCGTGGACTTCTCGTTTCTATCACCGGCTCTCATACCAGCGCACACACGCTCACACACACACACTCACACACACACACTCACACACACACACTCACACACACACACTCACACACACACACTCACACACACACACACACACACACTCACACTCACACACATAGCCTCACAGTCACAAACGGACACCCCATTGAAGCATGAGTCCCCCTCTCTGTCCCTCCTTCCCACGTGGACAGACAGAAATGGACAACAGAAAAATTTTAAAGTTTTATTTCTTATAATATTCCTTACTGTTTGTGCTCTTTTTCTCATGCTGTTGTTCTTTTGTTTGATCTTAGATGGTGAATAGAGGGGGGCGTTGTTTTCTTCCTCTCCTCATCCCTGATGATTTTTTAAAAAATAGTCTGCTGGGCTCTTCTTTCTGCGTGTCTTCTGGCCGGTGGTGTTGACACGCTCCCTGTGTGTGTGTGTAAGCGTGTGTGTGTAAGCGTGTGTGTGTAAGCGTGTGTGTTTACCTTTCACTGCTGAGGTGCTGCAGGTCTTTGTGTGCGTGTGCGTGTGCGTGTGCGTGTGCGTGTGCGTGTGTGTGTGTGTGTGTGTGTGTTTGTGTAGGAGCGACCACTAGTGCTTGTGTGGAGAAGAGCCAGAGCCCAACCTGAGTCACCCAGCATCAGGACATTACAGGGCAACAAACACACACACACACACCGCTATCGGCGTGTGTGTGGGGGATACCTTGGCCATTGCCAGAGCCCCTTTTTGTCCAACTTCTTTGTCCGACTCTCCCCCTCGCTCTTCTTCCTCTGCTGGAAAGAAGCAAGCCCTGCTCCCTGTTAGCCTGCCACCCAGGAACACCCATCATGCATCTGGGTCTTGCCCAGAAGGGCTAGCCTCCCTCTGCCCCCCTAATGAGAAAGGACAGACCCCCCCCCCCATGATTTGTCCCATAGGGTCATTTGATGCAGAATAACTGGCAGCTGAGTTGTTGGCTGTGTGCGTTTGTGTGTGTCACACCACCACCATCGTGGAGGTATTATAAGAACTGGAGAGAGTGACAAAATCCTGCCCCCACATTTGTTTTTAATGCATTTTAATGCCCCATGGTAAGCTAATGAAATTCAGATTAAAATGTATCACATTCTTTCATTTTAAAATGTTTTTATATAGCCAATTGCCGGAAGTGATCGTATTATCGGCGTAGTGCCTATTATGATCAGCCAGTTGTTGCTGTTCCCTGTGAAAATGGACAAATTCAGCTCCCGTAAATCTTTGGATTGATTAAGTGAACTTGTAACGTATATTTTAAACTGATTTCCTGACATCCAAATGTTTCTCACCACCCGGCCGATAATAGACTTGCTTACGCTAGGTGCCAAGTTACTGATGGAGGTAGCGTAGAGCACAACTCGGATGCGTTGTGCGGATGTGCATTGGACATTCTCACAGGTTGGGGGGGGGGGGGTTGTGACATTCAGGGTGGTGTATCGTGTGCAAGCTGAAAAGGGAGCACCCACGAATCAACCTGGTGGAAAAAGGTGCCGAAGTTAGAAACTACGCAATTGTTTAAAGATAACAACGTGGAAATGCCTTGCTAACTGGCTAAGCTAACCAGCCCAATCCTGACCCTTTGGTTGGCGCCCCACATTTAAGAATTGATCGATCAGACCAGACACATGCAGGATGAAGTTTTGTTGAGGATGTTGATTTGGGTTGGATGTGGTAGGTGTAGTTATGTTGGTGTTTTGACCCCATCATTGTTACTCTTCATGAATTAGCGTGTTTATTTTGTTTTCCTATATTGCGAAGGTTGGACGGATGTCCCTAAAGCATAAATGGGTGGGTGAATAACAAGGCAAAAAAAATGTAGAGGGTACAGTCGTATCAATTTGAGTTAATTCCAGTTTAATATGGATTTTTTGGAACCTATGATGTGTTCATTCTGTGTTTTCATCCTAATGAGAATTTATTTAATGTAATGTGTGTATGCGTCATGCCAGTATGCCTGGCTTGTTACAGTGGCCACAAGGGACACTGGGGTTCGAGTGGGTTAAATTTTTAGTATCTTTTATTTGCAGGTGATCATGTTGGGTATTATGAGTCACAGGTGGCGTCTGTTCTGTAAACCTTTCTCTCTCTCCTTCTACCAGCCCCACTCCCACTCAATGGGATGTAGTGTGAGGGGGGTTTCCTCTTCCTCACCCAAAAAAAAAAAATCATGGACAGTTTTTTTTTTTTTTTTGTGATGTTTGTGTTAAGGGCTGAAGAATCAACTGCTGACTCTCCAACACCATGTTTCCCCAATTTGCACACTGAATTCAGTACAAGAGAGCAGACTATCACTCTGAGAACAAGCTGCCCCCTCCCCTCCCCTCCCCACCCCTTCAATGAGAGACTGGCATCAGCTGCCCCTCCCCTCCCCGCCAATAAGAGACTGGCATTCAGCTGCCCCTCCCCACCCCACCAATAAGAGACTGGCATTAGCCACTTGCGCTTATTTGTTCCCTGTTTGGATCAAATTTGTGTTTTTCAACTCAGGACACTCCAAAAAATGTGTATGCTTTAAAACAAACAAATAAACAAACACCTCGGCTACCCAGTCTCTTTAAAGTCACGTTTCACTTTCAAGGTTTACAGCTTCCCTCTCGCTCTCTTACTCAAGTGCACGTGGAAGTTATGGGCGCTCCTTTTTTGACCTATAAGTTTTCCTTTTCTTTTTTTAATGGTTTGTTGGCCTATTTAAATGCAAATGGAAAAAATAAAGAACTTTATTAGAAAATGTCTGTTGCCCAGTGTTGACTTCTGATTTGGAGTGCTGTATTTATTGTGGGTTGGTTGGGGGTTGCTATAAGAGTGCAGTTAATGTATGTTTCCGAAACCTATTTCAGCAAAAGTAAAAATACTTAAAACATTTACTGTTTTACTCCAAGTAGTAGGTCTGCTTTGAAAAGGCTTAAACTACAGCCTTAAGATTGTTTGGATTGGTGTAGTATCAGATTATTTATATTTTGCTGTGACATTTTTTGCAGAATGCATTCACAGCTCGCGTAATATAACTTTGTACATTTTTTAAATGATTGTGAGTGAGTATTTTTGTCCACCCCCAGCGCTGTTTTATAGTCCTATCTTGAACTGGGGCGGTTTACTGTAAGCGCGGAAGTCTACCTTAATAAATTGGTTGATATGTACCTCTCACCAGCAGAGAGCAGTAGTGTCGCAGAAACGAGGATCTCGGCGCAGACCAGTGGATTTTACATGCCAGTGAAACGCAACACATGCCTAATGTTCACCTGTTGTTCATATCCACCTGTTGCCATCTGAAATTTCCGATCAGAGCATATTTATCTTGACATATATCTGAAGTATTGGCAGGCTGCTGCGTGTACCTAACGTGTTCTGTCTAGTAAGATGAATGCCAAGTACAGATACTGTATACAATACGGGAACAAAGAATATTGGGTTGGCTATGTATTCCATCCTTAATTGCTATATAGTAACGAGTTTGCCTTTTTAACACCATTCACGTTAGGGTGATCAACCACCTGAAACATGTCTAGGTTTTTCTTTACACATTTACCAGGCCATGGGTACAGTGGTTGGGTATTTGTAATTTAGTTTTTTTTTTTTTTGCGGCAAATTGCGCTTTGTCCACCTACTTACAACCCTTTACCCGGAAGTTTTACACTACATTAGACGACACACAGTTGCATACCGCGTGACTGGGAGGTACTCTCTAAACTGTTTCTAACATTCTTTCCATTTTTTCCAAGAATGAGCTGCATTTGTGTCGGTCCTACCCTCCTGTAATTCTCTGGAGACCTGACCTCACCTGTACTTTCCCTCTCTGCTTGACCTGCGTCCTCCAGGATAATGGAGGCTTTTGTTGACTTGAGATTACTCGAAGTTTGTGTTAACTTCCCCAGCAGCGAATGCCCTCGCGAACACCATCCTCTCGGTTTCTCATCACGCCGGGGCGGCTTCCCTACCTGCCTTTGCACGCGGAGGTCCAGTTAGGGGTCAGGGGGGTGTTCTAGAATTACCCAGGTGTGATTGTGGTCAGAGAAGTGTGATGTCTGTTGATCGAGAGGTATTAACCACTAAGTTTGGTTTGTAAGTGCCACACGTGCCTGAGTCCTCTTGTCAAGTAGGCTAGCCTACCACAGGGGGAGGGGGCACGACGACAAGCAGCAGACAGACAGGAGAGAGAAAATAACTTGATGCCAAATGTCATAGGAAAAAACGCTCCGCGAGGTTGCCGTGGAAACGGCGGTGCGCTCTCGGCTTTCTTTGCTGTTCTTCTGCGTCTCCGCGTTTCACGTTTCCGTGAAGAGTGAAGCCCTCATGCAGACAGCTCCATTTGGTGTGACTTTGTTACTTCAGTTATTTGTGGTTCGTTGTTGTCGCATTACACCTTTCCTGACCGTAGGTCTAAAATTACCTGCCTGCATCAAGAGGTTTAAGGGCTTGTCGTCCTGGTGTGAGGCAACATTTTAAGCAGTCAGAGGAAGCAAACCGCGCAATCGTTGCAGGTTATTTTTAGTTAGTATAATCACCTCCATAATTCACCCGCTAACAGTGACCTATTTGGTGAACACCTGCCCGTGCTTTCATTTCGCAACAAACAAATTAAATGTAATTGTTTCATTCTGATTACTCATTCCAGTGACTTTACTTTCTCCATATTGTGATTTCTCTCGGGCCTGTATTAGGTCCACGTGAATTTGGCTGAAGGCAGCACAGAGTTTAGTAGTTAGTCTCACGTGTGTGGCCAATGGGTTAGATGTCCCTAACTCTTCAATTAGCCACTAATGTGGGCCTCCCCAAAAGCGACACAGTCGCTCAAGATGACAGAATACCCACCCAAATAATGGGTCAATTAAATCAACTAAGTACAAGTCAATTATTTGAGCCAGATGAGTATTTAGACGTGTATATGGAGAGCTCAAATGTACTAAGAGCAAAAAATTATATGGCCTTCAACCACCACTGAGTTCTCTACACTGGCAGTGATCAGTATTTCTGCTCATTTCTTTGAATTTCATGTAACAAAATGTAACTAGTTATTGGGTGAGGACATCTTTTTTTAGTATATTTAATGCATAAAACTTACCACCGTATTGCACACTATGAAGATGTGCCAAAACAATCGTGTATGTCACGATACAAAAAAAGGCCTGCATTCCTACACAAGCATAACAAAATAAACAAAGAGTCGTAAGAGATGAGCGCAGGCGCACGGAACTCGTAATTTAATGTGCTCTCCACAGTGTTCGCGTTGGCAACCTGGGAAATTAGAAAAGATGTGTTCATCAGGCCATCCTAACTGCAGTAATGTGCCGCTTCTCTCTGGGCAATTAGTTAATTGCATTTTAATGTTATGCTGCAGAGAGACAGAGCTGGGGAGAACGGGAGAAATAGCGCGTAATATAGACATAACCATAGATCCAGATGTCCAAATGGGTACGATTGAAGAGGCTACTTAGATCACGTAGAAAGTGACGCAGTTTGAGTTCAGGAACAGGACTGGGGGCGACAGGCAATATATTTCATTAGTCTAGGGTAAATATTTGTGATGACGTTGACGGATGAGGCCGCTCAGAGGGAGGTGATCACGGACTGATCAATGGTTTAAGAGTGACTAAAATACTTCATTTTAGTGTTGACGTCCCCGTCACACCTAGAGCACATAGACCAGACACATGTTCTTGTGATGTCTTGCCCAAACAAGATTTTTCAGTTTCAATAAAAGAGTAAAGTCACCATATTTCAAGTTTCCACATATATATAGACCGTGGAAGTGTCAGCGCAAATTGCGGACAGATATCCATTCCAGAAGTCAACGACACAACCGAGCGCATGCAAGATGTCTGTGAAACACACAAGTTAGTGGCACAAAGCGAGTTGACAAGTTAAAACCACTTGTAGCCTGCTTTCAAAAAAGTATCAGAAAAGTGTTTGCCAGCGTCGTTTTTGCCAAAATCCAGCTACCTTTGCGTTCTCTTTTTTATCTGTACCTTAGAAGTCAATATGTTAATTCTATGCAATGTAACTACAATTACTAAAAGTATAACATTGACTATACAAACTCCCTTGTGTTCCTGTTTCGTTGTTGTAAAATATGAGGAATACTTGCAGGGATGCGCACCGACAGCTTTAGCAGTCTCCTATTGGCTGTCTTAAGTAAACACGGCGCGCGGGGGGCTACGGATATAAACGAGAAGTAGGCTTTCTGCTCCGACCACCGTCGCGTCTCTGTCTTGGACGAAAGCAGAGGAGAGGTGGTGACGGACTGCAGGAGTACACGCACAGAAATTAATGCAAAATCTGGTGTTTTTCTCCTCTCACCACAACGAGATTTCTGCTACACAGTAAGTTTCGCGTCAGGCAATTCAACAGGTGCGCTCGCTTTAAAACAGTACTTTAAATTTGGCTCACGAATGATAGTCGAAACGAGTATTAGGCTACCTCCACAATTAACTGTTGGATACATTTCATGAAACCATCGCAGAGTTAAGTTGCTTAACATTTTAGTATTGCATCGTAATTGTTATGTTGTTTGAAGCTTGTTCCAGTGGCAGCTTTTAAACGGTAAACTTCATTTTGTTTTTATAATCTTACCTGGTTTCGTGATAATTAATTTAGACTATAGCCGAGAACTTGCTTCCTTATTCTTACTGCGGACTAATGGTTTATGACATATATAGTTATATGTATATAGTTATATAGTATACAGATTTAGCTTTTAGCGCTATGATATTTTATTTGTGGATGACAGAGCTGTGGGAAATCATAACTGTAACTGTTTGTACAACACGACGGAGTACCTCCCTTGTTGGTTCACTCCCATGGCAAATAGAGCGCAGAGAGCTTTCTGAAATCCGCGGAACAGGGAGTTGAGACCAAACCTTTTTTGTGGAATTATACGTCAGTTCACAAAAACTTAGAGGGTTTGAGAATCATTAAGAACGCCAAATTTAAGTCATTGTCATGTGCGCTCCAGGCAATTTTACCGTGCCTCTGAAATACTATAATGAGGCACTGCTTTGACATTTATTAAATTTATTCCATCATTTCCACAAGTAAAATGAAAATGCCTGAGGAATATGCAAATATGCCTGTGGAGCTGAACTTCTCTGTCCTTTTGATTCTCTCATGGTGAAACTAAAAAGATTAACTCCGCTTCATGCATATAAAAATAGGCATGTTACAGGGTGCCAGGCAAAGTCAGTTTTAAATTACCAGGTTGATCCAATAACCATTCATTCATATTAGTTGCTCCACTTGAAAACAGACTTATACGTAAACAAATTAAAAATATAATTTTACAAAAAAAACCACACACACACAAATGTGATGGTTGATTTTAATCGTGTAGGTTAACTCAATTAGGTTTCTAAAGA
>CM059265.1:41079721-41084721 GCA_030347295.1 Setipinna tenuifilis
GGTCCCATCCCCTTCACCTAAAAGCTTTGTAATTACACCCGGGGGTGGGATGATAGGCAGAGAGAGAAATGGTCAGAGAGGGAGGCATGGAGAGTCGATAGAGAGCTACCTGAATGAAGGACTAAAAAACGGCCTCTTAATTGGGTGGTGGAGGTAGGGGGTGGAGGTGGTGGGGTGTTGGGAATGGGGGGGGGTGTGGGCGTGAGTTGGTCGTAGAGTGAAATACCTTGTCTATGGCTTGGCGTTGAAGGGCTACTAAAGATTGAGTATATGGAGGTAAGATAGAGAGAGAGAGAGAGAGATAGAGAGAGAGAGAGAGAGAGATAGATAGATAGATAGAAAGAGAGAGAGAGAGAGAGAAGACAAGCCGGCCCACAGACGGAGAAAGAGAAAGAGGAGTTTGAATTAAAGATAAGTAAAAGATTCTGTAGCGAAAAGAGCAAGGATGGGAAAGGGCTTTCCTATGTTTGACAAGTAGGCTTGAAGGTGGAAGGCGGATGCAATTACAGTGTGATGGTTGAAGCGAACGAGGAAAGGGGGTCTCCAACTGGTGGGCTACTCGGCTGATTGGTTAAGGGAAACAAAACAGGGAGGCAGGGGTGGGGGTAAGGGGTGTGGGTGGGGCGGTGTGGTGTGGTGTGAGTGGAGGTTCTTGATATTCATTTTTGACATCCGTACTGCCAATGAGACTGTAGTGTCGACGTGTGTGAGTGTGTGTGTTTGCCAAATCTGGGCAGGTCATCAGAAATGAAGTGCCTATCCAATGTACTTGATGCCAGTTAACTTCCCCATATCATCCCCAGACAGAGACACACGCTACAGATCTCTCCGTTCACATGTAAATACGAGTTTTTTGTTTTGTTTTGTTTTGGTTCGGTGGGTTTAGTGGGTGGGTGGGTGGGGGGGGTGTGCTTTTCTTTCATTCGTTTAATTTCCTGCTTCCCATTTATTGGTGTTTTGTTTTGTTTTGTTTTTGTTTTTTCATTTCTTGTTTTGGTCTTTTTAACAGTGCCAGTTATTGAATTAGCGATGTGTTGTGTCACTGTGCCTGGACTCCAGACCCTGGACCCCTAACGTACGTGCTCCTCCTCGCTGTCCTTTGCACTCTTCCCAGGAGAGGAGATCCATTTTAACTGGTGGTGGTATTAGCATTGTAGCTTCTCAAACCAGCCGTTGAGAAGTGTTATTCTCAGCTTTTCTTCGTGGGTGGGTGGGGATGGGGTGTGGGGTATGGGGGTTGGAGGGCATTCATTAACTTTATAGCCCTTGAAATCGTCTCTCGTATTGGATTTGCATTGCCAGTTTCTGTCCCACTGAAACGTGGTATTGACTTGTCTGTTTTGGAGCCTGAATCAATAAAATATGGTGTTAACGACAGAGGGCCTTTCTCATTCTTGTGACGGTTGAGGTTCTTCAATCGACCGTTGACATTCACGTCTTCTTTATTGACTCGTGACTAGTTATGTCATCCTTTCACCCACCCCCCCACACCCCTACTCCCCCCCCGCCTCCCACTCCCCCTGCTCTGCCTGACCTTTCCTTGGGCCAGCTTATTTACAACAAGCCCTGCATGGGTGCTTATAGCAGACATATTATCAGTGCCTGTCCTTAATTACCCCCACCACCACCACCACCACCACCATCACCTCCACCACCCCTATGCCAGGGTATCTCCAGCCATCTCACCCCCTCTACACACACACACACACACACACACACACACACACACACACACACAGCTCTGTGTCCGTCAGCATTCTCTTGTGTTGTTTATTCTACTTAGTCATCCCTCCTGATTTCTATCTCCAGTCCTTTCCTCTGCCTCTGCCTGTTTTTTCTCTGTTGCCATATCTCGCCATTTTCCCTCATAAGCTTGATAGATGGAAGCCATCCCGTGACCCTGTGGCTTAGTCTAATCTGTTTTTCTCTGTTAGCTCTTACCACCATCTTGGTGCTGTTACCTTTATCTTTCTTTCTTAAAAAAAAAACAACCAACCCTTCTCCCCCTACGCATTTGTGTTCCATAAAGCCAGCTTTGTTCATTAATCCCAATGCATCCTCCCCCTTGTCTCGTCTGTGTAGAGACCAGTCAAAACTGATGACTGGTACTGTGGCCAATGAGTTAAAGAATGGCTAAAGATGCTTGGTATGCCATGAATTTATATAAATGTTGAGTATAAAGCTATCCCTATATCTAAGCAGATAGAGAGATCAAGCCTAAAGCTGACGAAACATACATGCATGCATGCATGCCTACAAGGCTACCCATTATCTTTATCTTTATTACGCAATTACCAGCAGGCTATGTGTGTGCCACCAAACGTCTACCAGCAAATTCTCTCACAACAGCTAACCATCTCCATTTGTACTTTTTCCTCTGAACCACGTACATGGGTCCTGAGACAAACGACGAAAGACTTCTACATTTCTCTACATAACCTACTACCTTATTACATTATTACATTACATTACATAACCTTATATAAGTTGGTAGAGGGACGCAGACAAGGTTGGAGACATTTTTTAAAATGAGTAGGCAATGTGGGCACAACTGGACAAAGACTTCGATCAAACTGCCCCTCTTGTCCCTTGCAAGATAGTGGATGAGTCAAACCATCCGAGTTATAAGGTTAAAAAACAAGGCCAAAACCAAATGCAGTTTTCAGCAGTACAACAAAGCGTACAGATTTGGGTTCGCACCATGCCAGTTTCCCCTGTGCACCTGTGGCTGATCTGCTGCTCCACACGGCAGCTCCTGCAGGAGACAGAGACCTTTGGGGATGTAACTCTAAAAATGAATTACATTACATTACATTACATTACATTACATTACACATAGCAGATGTTTTTATCCAAAGCGACTTACAAAAGGAGGACATAATAAGCTAACAGAGGTGTAGAGAAATACAGAGTACTCAGACTACCTTCATACATACAAGGAGATACATGTGCCTAAGTACGTTTCCCAGAGTGGGGACACTACAGACACACATACAAAGCACGAGGCACCTAGGGAGAGAGTTGGTTTAGTGGTTGTTAGTTTTGTTAGTGTAATAATGGGGCTAATACTGGTTCTTCAGAGCAATGCCATAGAAGAACCGTTTCCAGTGCTTCAAAGAACCTCTTTAAAGAACCATTTGATGCAGATATGACATAGCATAGCCTTTTATGATGTCAGGCTTTGAAGAACCATTTCTATTGTGAAGAACTGTTCACATAATGTTATAGTTCAACGCAGAGTTTTCACTCTCAATGGAGCCATACAGAGATTTAAAGAAACATTTAAGCACCTTTATTTTTTAGAGTGTAAGACATGCTATTTGGTGAAGGACATTCAAAAGGACCTCTGAAAATAAATACAGTTTTATTTGCTGTTACAACCAGTAACACACATGTAAATAATTGCATAAATGTGTTTAGGATGGTTCCTAAGAAATACTGTGTACACTTACGGATTCATTTAATGTGCAACGTGGCTTTTAATTGTAGATATCAGGAGAGGTACAGAACTTCGCAATACCGAAATATTTAGTTTATATTACTATTTAGACACCACGGTTCAGCACAAATTTGATACAATGGGGAAAAAGCAAAAGCACCAACCTACAAAACCTAATTGGTCCGAAAACACAAACACATGCAATATAATAGATTTAAAGGTAAAATAAAACCTGTGCTATTATGGTCACTGTTTCCTTTATGTGCACATGGAATTGAATGTTGTAATAAGGTTTTAGCACTTTTAGGTCTCTGAAGTCGTGGTCTTCTACCACTGTGCATGGGCACTTCGCTGATAGAATGTGAATTCCAATTGGTTCTAGAAGTTTTGGCTCTATTGTTATGCATGCCAAGGGGCTGCTTAAACACAGTGTTAAAAAGAAGTTGAACTTTCTTTCTTTCTTTTTTTACGTCTTGGGCCAATGATTAGTACATGGGGTAGGTGATCTTGTCAAATATGCATGACCTTGTTTCCACTTAAACACCATATAACTGCAGACCAACTGTCTTTGTTAGTTTAACGCACCACTGTTGGCACTGCAGTTCACTGAGAATCACATGTGTACCTATTGTGGATCATTATGACTCGTCATGCTCAGGTCACCGACTGTGAATGACTCTGATGCCAGTCAGCCTGAGCACAGAGAATGTGCTTGTGGTCTTTGGTTGTGCATCACGTCCCTTAGTCTTTGCACAGATGTTGAATATACTGTACTGACACTGTCGTCTGTGAAGATTGTCATTCATCCAGTTCATTTTAGTCAAAGGAGTTATGTTGTAAGCAAATGGACTTCTTTTGTTAGCTTGAAGACGTTTCACCTTTCATGCAGAAGGCTCCTACAGTTCTGGCATGATGGTAGTTAACCACTGTTAACTCCCCTGTTAACTGTTATGTATAAAATTCTCTGTATGACGGCATGCACCAAACATCACCTTCATGTTGTCACTTTAATTCATATTTAATACAAATTAACCAGCTGTTCCACCCCTAGTAGATATCACCCTGTAATATATAGAAGTAATTTCTATGTTAATAACTTGTACTTTAATGTGCAATTAAAAAAAAAAAAAAAAAACGTTTTATCCACATACTTCGTATTGCTCTAGGCACGGGATTTTCCACATGGGTTATGATACAATTCTATTATGATCATTGAGCCATAACATGATATTATAGCAGTTTTGCTATGTTTCGCAACAGAGTGATGAAATTCATTTCTCTAATATATTGCGATTAATTTCTACCACATAATGTTTTCCCTACTATCTTGATGCTGTAAAACTGTTCCCGCTAAAAACGCTATTGTGACACAAAAAGAAGAGGTCTTGTGCCATATTGCTGATTTCAGAAGCAAAGCCATCTGAGCATACTTGTGTACCAAAAATGCAATTAAAATACTCTTGAAATAAATGTGTTCCACAGCAATTAATGTCATAGAAATACAAAATACACCAAACACACCGTACTGTATCAATTTTAACATGACCATACTGCACCTAAC
>CM059265.1:41092221-41110335 GCA_030347295.1 Setipinna tenuifilis
AAAGTGCACATACACATACACTCACACACACACACACACACACACACACACACACACACACACACACTGCACCCACCCAATCGGCTCTGCCTTCTCACTGCTGGAGCGGAATATCTACCCTTCCACTATCACATTGGGAAGGCAATTTTTCTTTTTCACTTGCTTCTCTCTCTCTCTCTCCCTCTCTCTTTCTCTCCCTCTCTCTCTCTCTCTTTCTGGTAAGTCATTTTAAATTCAGTCGCCATTTTCAGATTGTCTAAACTAAAGCAAAGTCATTTTCAGCTTAAATTTTGCACCAAGCCCCCATTTTGGCCACTTCACAAGCTCCCAGTTTGGCCACTACCCCAACAACCCCTTTTGGTCCCTTTTGTGCATGAGGCATCTGGAATGTCTACCTGACTACACTACTGCAATCGGCAGAGCTGAGTGCGTGGACTATACCACAACACCTGAGCAGTGTCAGAGGTACCTGCCACGTAGGTACCTGCCTCGTAGGTGTGTCTGTCAAACACAAAAGCACAGACTCCCTTGTTCACCGCACAGCGGATGGACACTCGAGGGGATGTTTTGTTGTTTCCTGGATAAATGTGTCATTTTCCTCAACATAAAAAAAATATTTTTTGTTTGGTTTTATCTCACTCCCCGCTGGCAGTGGCGACTCTAGGGGGTGGCCAAGGGTGGCCAGTGCCACCACTGAAATGTCATTGGCCACCCCGATGGCCACCCTAGATCCGATAGGTAATTTATCAAGTTCGTAAACACAACAAACAAGAAAAACACTGTCAAGTCAATGATGCTGCAGAGAGCTGATTTCTGATCAGCGGAAGTTTTTCGAGTGACACTGAGGGGTCAGTAGACACGTGATGAGCACTGCGCGTGTCGCCTCCAGCCCCATGCAGGTCGCTTATTTATCGTTCAAGATCTGGCAACTCTGCGAGATGAACACTGCCTGTCACCTGCAGCTCCCGCGAAAGAGAGGCCGCATCCATTAACTGGATACATCGGGATTCAGTCACTCATCAATTATCATGTCGTAATTTGCTCTGAATATGTAGGAAAACTGTATTTAACGAAATGTATGTTAGTAGCAGGAACAGCTAAAAGACGAGATAGCCTACACAAGACTGTAGCCACAGCCTGCAAGCCAAGTTAGTAACGTTAACGTCAGTGTCTTTTTTGTTGTTGTTAACAGGATAAATTGAATATGGAACCGTTCAGGACAGGAGTAGCATACATTTCTCGAAAGGGTAGTAGCCCATTAGCTACTTTCACGAGTACGATACAGACTGCAGTAGGCTAGTAGAGCCTGTATCTCGAAACCTAGCACATGAAGTGAACTACTGCTCGAAGTAAGCTGGACTCTGAAGTTGTGGTGACTTTGACAGTGAGGAGATTCTTGTCCGTTTCTTCAAACCATTTGAGGAAGTAGAGATTAAGTAAAGTTGGATTAAATCATTTAAGTCCAGATCACCTCAGCTCCCTGTAGTAACCCACAGCGCTAGTCTACTTCAGAGTGTGACTCCACTCATAGCTAAACTTGCTGTACATATCTGACCACAAATGTATCAATATGTCTTAATCCTGTTGTTCAAACGTAACGAAAATAAATCGTCATGCACACAAACTCATGATACAGCAGTGCGTACGTTCATAATACAAATTCACGTCATGTCATTTATTTGTTAAAACCGTAATGCCACGGCTTTAGAATCTGACACTGTCCACAGCAGTAATATTGTCTTGCAGACCGACGGCGACTCATTTGGAATTATAACATTGTTGGTGATTCATTGAAGTCAAAGTTGTTATCTAAGGGGTCCCAGAACCACAAGAACACCTTAAATTTTTACACTGATTTTAAAATCAATTCGACAATGATCCCTGTTGATATTATAATTACAGCTAAGTGAAGTGAGTTGATTGAATGATTGATTGGTTGCATGATTGAGTGATTGAATTACATTTTATGCAGGGATATTGAGAGAATATGAAGAGAACAAAAGACATTCAGAGTTTCTTTCTAAAAAAAAAAAAAAAAAGAAAAGACTCTTCTACCAGCAGCAGTGCAGAGTCCCACACAATGCAGCATAGTGATGATGAGCAGTCCACTCTCCCAATACAAGATGGTGGGTTATGTATGGAAAGTTTGAATTACAGTTACATACAGGCAGGATAGGCTCTGCTTGTCCCAGGATGAATCTCATTAAAATATAACACATGTTTTTAAAAATTGTTTTTAGTCTTTCGTAATTTTTTTTTTTTAAAAACAGATAGTAGCTCTCCATATTTGGTTAAAATGCAGGAAATTGTGTCTAAGAAATACAAAATTTCTATGTGTATATAATTCCATGGCCACCTCAGACTATATTTGTGTGTCATCTTGGCCACCCCAGTAAAAATGTTCTGGATACGCCCCTGCCCGCTGGCCCTAAACCCCTCACAAGGCTTTGTCCACCACACACACGGGTGACTGTGTGAGCAGCCACACACGGGGGTGCGTCTCTCTTCCACACACACACACCTGCTGACCTCCAGGGCTGCCCGTGGTTGTCACCGGATGTAATTATGCCACTTCTCTCCTGTCATGATGCTATGGAGACCTGCAGGGAACTACTGTAAGAACCACACAACACAAAAACCCCAGTGTAAGAAAGAAGAAAAAAAAACAGAAAACAGATGGGAAAAAAATATGATCTGACTCAACCACCAAGTGACTAACATCACTATGGCAACCCGAGAGACTTGGTGACAGAGGGCTGAGCAAGTGGTCACTCAGGCATGGCGGGGGCATTCTATACGGTTGCCCCGGAGACACGTCATGGTTTCCCATGGACAACCCAAATATTTCAACAGACGTTTGGGCGCATTTATTTCTCATATCAAAAGATTTCAAAAACGAACAAATGTTCCAAAATGCTGTTGTGTGTTGTTTGAAATGGCCCTGTCCCAAAGTTGGGGAGAAACTGAATCTGTCTGAAATTTGTGCACCGACGTATTGTATAATTGAAAGAACAAATTTGTTAACTTCGCTCTACTGAGAGTAAAGCCAAAGATCTGACCAAAAATCTGACAGAAAAGCTCACTGCCAACTGGGCTTACTGCCAAAGCTGCCTTATGCCAGGAGTGAGGCTGTTCCTTGTGTGATAGCTTGACTTCATTTCCATGGCTAAAGCTTTCTATAGCACTCATTTCATTTCATTCCACAGAGCCACGGACCTTAACAGGAAAAAATGGAGCCTGACTATGAAACAGTAATTGGAGAAATACTTACAGTTATAAGGGGTTGATTCCAGTATGCTGTGGGTGTGTGTGTGTGTGTGTGTGTGTGTGTGGGTGGAGGTGAATCACCCCACAAGAAACGTCAATCCCTAGCCCTTTCGATAGCTGGAGTTTTTTGAAAGTCATTTCAGAACTACACTGTTCACATTCGTTTATTTAGAACTATTATTTATAGCTCCCATTATTAAATGAGTTCTTTAGTTGGCAACATTCTAATCACCTTATGTGTGACAATAGGCTACTCACCCCCCTAAAAAAAAACAACACATTGCATTGATAAAGAGCTAAGAGCTCCTAATTTATAAAGAGCTAGACTGCAGTGTGCAGCCGTGTGGCCCTGGCACAGACCCTGTGGAGCTGTGAGAGGAGCTCGGCAGCCAGAAGCTCGGCGGCTTGTGGTTGTCCAGGCGAGGCGTGTTGTCAAATGTTACTAGGCGCCAGGGAACAAAGCGTTTCCTGGTTGCTGCCCAGCATGAGACTCAAGCACGTGTGCCCTGACCCCACGCTCGGAGAAGGAGCCCTTGTGCGTTGGCTAAATATAACCTGTACCACCTGTGCCTGGTCCACAGAAAGGCAGGTGATCATTCTCCTCTTTCCCTGTACCAACAAAGGCATCACCCCCCTCCACCACCACTACCCCCGACACACACACACACACAGCGATCTCTTTTTTTTCTTCTGTATTATAATTTTCTTCTTTATGTTGAATTGCGTCACCTGTGCAGGTGAATCAGCTGTATTGTGGAACCTTGATGTGACTGGGGCATTGCGGTGTTTCATCACTATACCACAGCACTCTGCTATACCACACATCACCACCCTATACCACCCCCCTATACCAACCCCACTATACCACACCCCCCCCCTATACCACACACCAATCCGCCATACCACACACCACTTCACCATACCACTTCACCATACCACACACCACTTCACCATACCACACACCACTTCCACTTGCCACCACCACCGTCGTATCCCAGACTGCTCTTTGATAGCTCAGATGAAAGGGCCGGACTGGGAGTTCTCATGATTGCATGTGCTGTGTCCAATAAAAGGCCAGAGCGCTTGGGTACACAAATCAAGTAATCAACATCAACAGTATTTTTACCAGCTCAATGGGGAACGAAGGGGACTACTGTTCTGCCGAAGCATGATAATAAGCAGGCAGCAGGCCGCAGACATGAAAGGATCGGGGTTTTGTAGAGCCCCATAACATTTGCATATGGCTTTCTTTTTTATGATGAGGAGGGAAGGGGCAGAGTGGGAAACAGAGAGAGATAGACAGACAGACAGATAGAGAGAGAGAGAGACAGAGAGAGAGAGGGACAGAAAGAGAGACAGACAGAGAGAGAGTGAGAGAGACAGACAGAGAGAGAAAGAGGGAGAGAAAGAGAGACAGAGACAGAATGAGAAAGACAGAAAGAGAAAGAGAGACAGCGAGAGAGAGAGAGAGAGAGAGAGAGAGAGAGAGAGAGAGAGAGAGGGGAAAGAAAAGAGAGACACACAGAGAGGAAGGGAACGCTGATTTCATTCATTCTGTTTTTGTCCACTTCATTGAGGGCCACCTTGCATCGTGATAGGCTGATCAGCCCACTCTCCCACCCTGTGTGTGATACATCTTCCACTGGGAACAAGTCATACATTTCAAAGGCATGATATGTAGAGTGCACACACACACACACACAAACCTACACACACACACAAACACATAAACACACACACACAAACCTACATACACACACACACACACACACACACAAACCTACACACACACACACACAAAACACACAAACCTACACACACACACACACACACACACACACAATCAAATACAAAAGTGTGTGTGTGTTGCTCCCTTATAATGTGTGAAGGCTGCACCCTGGTCATCTCAGTCGGCAATATCTACAATATCTAATATCAGCAGTTGTTTTTCATGTGTTACTGCTACCATGGAAACATGCAGAATTAGGCACACGGTCGGACTCCTGCATTTCAGTGTGGAGTGTGTGGAGCCCACAAAACTGCCATGGTTTGCAAACAAACCTGCGGCAGATACGATTCCCCTGATCGGCCTTACCAAGAGCATATTTACACTTTAAACATTTATATTTACACTGTTCCACCTAAATGTCCTATGGATGAGCAGAACCTCTTTGAGCTGGCCTTCACACACTTATGAGGGGCTTTGAGAGACGATGCCCAGTCCATCCCAGGTGACATGCAGAGTTTCAGCGTTTGAGCAGCTCTTATTTATGACACAAAAACATGGCCTAATTGCTCCCCTTTCCAAACAATTGACAATTGCTTCCCTGTGGGGTGCATACTGCTGGGGGGTTGGTGGGTGGGGGGGAGGTGGTGGATTGGCTGTGTGTGCAGTGAAGTGTCTGATTTGCTGGACCCCGTGATGTTTCCGCTGCGTAGCGCTCGACCCTTGAAAATGTCACAACTGACAGCCGAGCTCCTCCCCTTTGACCCCTAGCACGGGGCCGGTGCTGAGGCAGAGGCGTGTGGCGTGGGCTTAGAGGGAGATCCAGACACCTGTAGCTCTTAACCTACGCAGGGAACCACGACTAGCGTCTTTTGGCCAGAAGTACTTCCCATTCCAAGTGAAATATATATATATATATGTGTGTGTGTGTGTGTGTGTGTGTGTGTGTGTGTGTGTGTACAGTGTATACATAAACATATATATGTCCAGTGTGCACTGTGACGTATATATAGTAGATACGTGTACGTCACAGTTGCACACTGTACATATGCATTATAGGCCTTTATATACTGCACTGGTAATTAACACTAAGAGAAGAGAAGGGGTGGGTTCTCCAAACACTTCACAGGTGCTTTTTTGTCCCTGCAGGCTGCATTTGAAATGAGGCAAGGGATCACGTGGCTTTCTGAAGAGGCATTCGGAAAACCTGTTTTATGTTTAAATGATAGATGTCGTACCCCCCACAGAGGCTCCTACATGCAGCATCTTATTCAGCTCCATGCATTTGATTGGCCAGGGACTGGAACAGCAATTGTGGGAGACGGCTGAGCTAGACAGCCATGCATTTGATTGGCAAGGGACTAGAACAGTAATTGTGGGGATTGGCTGAGCTAGATAGCCATGCATTTGATTGGCCAGGGACTGGAACAGTAAGTGTGGGGATTGGCTGAGCTAAATAGCCATGCATTTGATTGGCCAGGGACTGGAACAGTAATTGTGGGGATTGGCTGAGCTAGATAGCCATGCATTTGATACAGGCTGAGCTAGCTGGCTAGCTGGGCATTTTACACATCTCTGCATTAGCAGCTGTGTCATAACTCTTTACACAGTCAAACTATCTCTGGTGCTCTTCCCACCTCTGTAATAAACACAACAATCAGCTCCACAAAAAAATGGCGTTTCTACAGCCCAATAAATGTGTTCGTGTTAACATGATGACAAAGTGTTGGTAAGATGTTGTTAGCATGGTAATGTAATTCCACAGCCGGGCTTGTGATCTAACTATGTCTTTATCTGTAACTACCAGTATGTAAAACACTTACATATTCATGTTTATCTTATATGGAGTAATAATAAACTGTTTCAGAATATGGCATTCTGACCAGTATAGTATTTTATAGTAAAAGATCCACTGATGCTGCATTGTGAATGATCTCCTATGTGATACAGCAATCATAGTTATAAAACATCCATTAAACTTGTATACTCTTGACTTGTTTTAGTTGTGAGGCATACGATTTCCACACTGGGAATTAAGCTTTGTGCATTATATGCAAAAGATTCCAGCATTGGAAGAAGATTTTATTATTGGCCACAGGCATCTCATAACACCTCAAAATCAATTTTGCTCAAAATATGCATGACAGTAGCTGTCTACATACCATTAAGGGATTAAAACACATTTCACAAAGTAAGACTCCTTTAATAGCTCAGAGGTACAAAACACACACACACACACACACACACACACACACTTCAGAGGTGTAGCCAAAAGCTTACGAGTTTACATCCTCACTATCACCTGTAAAGAGCATGCATAAATAAAACAATACATTGCCTACAGGACTACAGTGAAAAGATCAGACGTGTAGTGTCATATACAGAAGTGTGAACATCTAAACATTCTAATGAATAAGTCAAAGCATTCAAGCATCATCCTTGAGTCAGTCGAACTATGCAGAAATATGTCCAGAGTTAGGCTACTTGTTTTTGACTGAAATTATTTTCTAAAGAGTCTTCCTTTTATGATTTTGGTTAATCCCCATCCATGAAAACCAGCTTCCAAATGTCATTTCTAGTAGCACTCCAGCGGCGGGCTCTTTGTGGTGGTCATTTAAAAGGTAAGAGGAAGTGAAATTAATGACCATGGAGTGCCGCCGCCGCTGCGGATTAATGAAATCAGGGCCAGTGTAATTACCTGCCGGATTAAAAAGAACCCCAGCCATTTCTCGCCACCATTTTCTCCTCTCCTTCAAATCCTCACAGAAAGGTCTTTTAAAAACTGGGAGCCACTTTCCGATTTAACCGAGAGAGGCTGGTAATCTATTGCCTTGGCAAAGGGCAACGGACAGTCGCGGCAGGCACCCACTCCGCAATAATACGGTATTGCGGAGATTAGGAGAGAGGTGCTGAGCGCTGTCTATCTGGGAAATCTGGCTGGAGGGCCTGCCCGCACTCTGCTGGAGCTCTCTCGACAAATAAACGCTGGCTGAGCGAAGCGAGCGAGCGACTCTACCGGTGCCTGGCACCACAGCTAAAAATGCACTTACTGTGGCAAACCACTTGCAGGCTACCACTTGAACCAATCAGATGTAAGTGTGTGTGTGTGTGTGTGTGTGTGTGTGGTTGAGGGAAAGAAAGAGAATCACTATTAACAACTGCAAACTGCAAAGCCCTTGTAATGTATACACAGCGTGTTGCCCCAGTCTAATTAACAAATTATCTCGGGGTTATCGCATGGTTCAATAAGCTATATTGCTGACTGGCATAGAAAGGTCAATGACCTAACAAGGTAGCAGTTTCATTTTCACCTTATTGAAAATACCGAAAAGCTACTGAGTGGGAGGCCTGTGGCAAAAAATATAAAATCTGCAGCTGACGCCTCTGTTTCTCTATCACGGGGTTGTCTTTATTGAATTCCTTCCAGAGCGTGCAGAAGTGAGACGGGATTCCTTTGCGTGACCATGGCAACCCGCAGAGCCAAACACCTGTGAATGCGCATTAAGAGGAGCGTGCGACAGGAAGCGCACTAATTAGCTGCGCCACCAAAGAGAGCGTGCAGGACAAAACGCCACGCTACTCCAACCTTTCATTAGCGCTCTAAATCACGACGAGGAGGTCTTTCCTGCCATGTGAGAGCACAACAAGGGCTAATTGCTGTCCTTTTTGTCGTACAAACAGTATACGACGTCTCTTATTCGTCTCTCATATGAACTAAAATGGTCAAATAGTGGAACCTTAAAATACAGCACTTCTCAAAATTACACCAGCGTCCAAAGGAATCACTCATCTTTCATGCCTTGACTTTCCCCAATTTACACCGATTTCCTTACAATTTTTACAATTATTTAACAGCCAACATTCGAATCATGCCCTAGGTTATGAATAGTCCAGTTTTCTGACGCCCATACCCAATGCCTCACCGGCAGGCAAATGACTATCGGCTCGATCACTCACATAATATGCATAATGGGAAGTCGTTCCAGGTTTATAGGCCACTTTTCGTGTTAGACCAAATGTGTCGTGTCATGTGTCCAGGTGTGAAATCTTCCCGTCTGGGCTGTTTCTGCGTTGTGAATTGTGGCATCATTTGCAATAAACTTTATTGCAATTAGCATACATCGAACTATGTCCGTAAGCCGCGGCGACTTCTCTCACTTCCGCATCTCAGACGAGTTCAGAACTCACGTTTCATTCACATGTGATTCAAATCAGAACGGTTTTGCGAAGGTGTTGCGGACCCTCGCAAAAGGATTGAATAATCATATTCTCATCCCAATCCATTCATCATATTCTGCAGCCCTCAAAGAGGGCAACAGGTAAGGATGTACCTCACTGATGTAAATCACTTCCTGATTCCACAGCCGGTTTGCCCATCGCACTTAGCTGTTTCAATCATGGTGGTTATTGGCCATGCTAAAGTGCGTTCGACAGTTTTATATTCCCTTAGAATACGACTTTGTGTTTTAAAATCTGTAAATATACACTGTTACAAAAAAGCAGAAGTTCGAAAATAAAATGTTATTTTGTGATTTGTGGTAGTAGTGTCAATACGAACTATCTGTAGATCCCGCCCCCATCGGACCTTATTGGTCGAAATGAAGTTATTATTTTTTTCGGCACCTAAACACACGCTACGAATCCAACAGATAACACCATTGATTTGCCTTACATTTAAATTAGTCTAACCCGCTCTATGATACAGCATTTGCCAGCAGTTTACATTGCACTCAAGTGTATAGTACAGTATAGGCTGATCAACTATTGTTTTTCCGGCACAAGTTCCTACTTGTGCCAAAATAAGAGCCTTGATTCTTGAGAAGAGAAGAGTCTTGGCTAAAGTGCCCAGGACGAATGTGCGCGGAGATCTGACCGGGAATAGGGACTTTCCATTTAATACCTGTTCGGTTTTCACACTAAATAAAAGCTGGGACGAGGATCAAAACGCGTGAGCAAAAAAAAACACGCAGTTACAGCCTGTCTACTGGAGCGGAATAAAGACGGCTGTCCTCCTGGACCATGGCAGGGGAAGGGCAACTCGCGCTGACTGTCAAACGATGTCCAACAGTTCAAACAAGTTGTTCTTAAAGTTATTCACCATACCTTTCTTACTCCAACTCCAATATCATAATATCCCGGATTTTGCGAATAGTTTTGGTTTTATGCAAGATAATCGACTGGCTGTTATGTATTTTTTATCAAACGAATGTCAAAGCTATGAAGAGGAAGGGGATAGGTTAGGGGAATCATAAGCTTTCAATATAGATAAGTTAACGCGATATTTCATAGGCATGCTCAGCTGTGTTTTGATGGGTGTCTTTTGAATATCACTTTGTTTACTTAATTGTGCAATACGCCCATAGAAACAGATGGTCGTATCTGAGGCTGCTTTACGCGATTCCAATGAACGCCATGCAGCCATATAAACAACCTTTTAAAAATACCTGCTGCAGAATGTTATGCCACATGCATGGAATTATGGATTTCCTCACGCAGCATCTTTCCTACTGATAAAAGTTACGCGATTGATTTCCAGCTGCTGAATAAATTATGTGTAGCTGCCGTCTTGGCAGGAGAAGCTTGCATACGTAAACCTTAGACGGACACTGACATAACCACCCCAGTTTGTAGTGTGTTGGCTGCGCCTGTCTGAAAAAAAATGTAGGCCTAATTGTTTATTAAGGTAGCAAATCGTGTGTAGTCTACTTTAATGGAGTATAGGGATATAGACTATTTCATGTGAAATAGCAAAACAGCTCTTGGATATTGGAGTCGACAGTGTGGCACTATCTGGGCTGGAGTTAGGCACTTGAAGGCCATGGGCTAGTTGTCAGGTGGGCCCCTATATCAGCCAATACAAAAACCACACAAAAACTCTCACAGACGCTCACAAATACACATCGTGTTTACAGTTTTAAGCCGTGACGGAATTAACTATTCTGCAACAACACAATGTAATGTACTACTAAATAATAGGAAACCAACAAAGTATAGTTGTGCGTGCAAGTCTCATCTCAACAACATTCCAAAACAAAAAACTATAGCGAGAGTTTTGCCATAAACCCCACAACACCACAAATAACGCAGCGTGTGAGTGTGATTTCCAGTCGCTAGGACACAATTGAATTGGCCTCACATTAGAACTGGGCCCTATTTAGACCTACTTTAAAATGCAGTCATTTTAAAGGCCGTCGCCTAGACTGTGTAAAGAAACATATGACTCACCACCTGCTTGCATGAGTTGGTTGTTGACTCTTCGGATGGCTATGTCATTTTAACAAAAAGTATAGGATATTTCATTACAATGTCTTAAACTAAATTCATCCTAATCAGAATGGACATTTCGGACATCTACTATGCCATTCATTCTAGAACAAAATAAACTTTTCCATTCATTTCTATGGGGGTGTTGGTTTCAGACAGCCACACAATTCTTCCTATCCACAATTGCCATTACAGAAATTTGAAATGTAATTGCTCCAATGAGGGTCCGTCCACTTTATTTTTTGTGTCTATACATACGGGACTTTTTGATTTTGTCTCTCAGCCTGTACACTGGTACACATGCATACTCTCTCTCTCTCTATCCCTATGCAGAAGTACATATGTCTATTGTGTCTCTACTCTGTGTCCTCCTCTATTGCTTATGTCCCCCTTGATTGTAAGTCGCTTTGGATAAAAGCGTCTGCCAAATGCAATGTAATGTAATGTAATGCATACTGTATATGAAGGCACTCATGCAGAAAAACTTTGTCTTTCTTTTCATTCATTATTACAACACACAAACTCTCTTTTCTCTCTCTCTCTCTATCTCTCTCTCTATCTCTCTCTATCTCTCTCTCTCTCTCTCTCTCTCTCTCTCTCTCTCTCTCTCTCTCTCACACACACACACACACACACACACACAAATTGCTAACCTCTTCAGCGATCCTCCATTGATTGCTGACCATCACAACAACCCCTCCAGTGGCTGGACTGATTACTGTGTTTTCCCATGTTCTAAGCCCACCCTCCTAACTGTTGATAGATATCACAGGGTATTGCACATGAAAAGTTTCATGTTTTTTCCTGCACACACACACACATGCACACACGCACACACACACACACACACACACACACGCACAAACACACACACACACACACACACACACACACACACACACACACACACACAACCACACACACACACACACTACATGCTGACAACAGCCAACTGCACAGACACACACACACACACACACACACACACACCCCACACGCTGACAACAGGCGAGTGCAACGCCTCCGGTCTTGGGCTTGCACAGAGCCGTATCAGCTGCGGTGTAGGGAGTGTGATTGTGGCGCTCAGTGGCGATGCTTGCTGCGTGTCTTAATTGGGGTTTTCCATGTGTTGCCTGTATGAGGCTTTAATTACCATGTTATGTATCTGCTCAGGGTGGGCATGTGGGTAAGTGTTGATTGCAGTGTTGTTTGTTTACTCACAACCCCCCCCCCTCATCTGTCTTTCTCTCTGCCTCTTTCTTTCTCTCTCTCTCTCTATTCCTTTCTCTCTCTCTCCCTCTCTCTTCCTTTCTCTTTTTCCCCCTTCCCTCTCCCTCCTTCTCTCGTTCCCTCCCTCACTTTCTCCCTCCCTCTCCCTTCTCTCTCTCTCTCTATTACTCCCCCCCTTTCTCTCTCCATCCCTCCCTCTCCCTTTCCCCTCTTCTCCTCCTCACTGTCTTTCTCTCTTTCTCTATCTCTCTCTCTCCCTTACTCTCCCCCCTCTGTCTCCCTCTCTTCTCTCCCTCACTCTCTCTCTTTCTCCCTTTTTCTCTCATGTTTCTGCCCTCTGTCATTTATCTTTAGCACCCTCTCTGCCCCCTCTCTCTCTCTCTCTCCCTCTCCCACTCTCCCTCTCTCTCTCTCTTTTCACTTTCTCTATATCTCCTTTTTCATGGTTCACACTTCTCTTTCTTAGGCTTTCCTCTCTTTCCCTTATCGTCCCCGTCTCACCCTCTCCCTGCCTCCTCCTGCTCCCCTCCCCCCTTCCTTCCCCTCTCTTCTCTCTCATCATCTCCTCTTCTCCTGCTGCTCCCCCCTCCCCTTTCTTCTCCTCTCCTCCTCCCCTCCTCTCCCCCACTCACCCTCCTCCTCCTCCTGTCTCCTCATGCATCCATCAGTGAAAGGTCTGACTTTTCCCCACCATTACCAAGCTATCGGGCCGCTCCCAGGCACAGGATGAATGGCCGATTTAGCACATCTACCACTGCACTGTCTGTGCACTGCACTCCACTAATAACCCCCCGCCTCTCTCCAGGTTCCGGAATCCACTTCTGTTCTGTTCTGTGGAACTCAGAATCATGCCGGAGCAGAGAGGGCCGGAGTTAGAAACCCTCATTTGGGCTCTTCACTGGCTCAGAATGGATGCAGAAATGCCTAAGGCTGCATGAGCTCATTTTCGCTGCTGTGTTTGTCAGAGAAAGGGTAGCTCCTAGCACTCTCTAAAATATAAAGCAGCGTTTTTGTTTTTTTAGCATGACTGTGCAAGGCACTAATCCAAATTACATGTAATCAGATGCACCTTCATTTTGAGGAACTAAGTAATAATTAGTCTTGTGGCAAGATTGACCTAAGGCCAATAAATATATAATTTGAAAAAGTATTTAGTTAATTTCCACACACGTCTCAAAATAAAGGGTCTCAAAGCAATCAGTAGCTGGAGATGCTCATAGAGTACTAGAGCATCCTATCCACCTGCTAAAGCCAATGGCCCAGTTAGGGGCTGCAGCTGGAAATACTTTTTTATCCATTGGCACTTATGCCCTAGCCTGGTAAAGCAACCATACACTTCATTTTGTACAGAGGTCTGGCTGTGGTTTCATTGACATGGTAGTCTCAGGCAGCATCTTGCCTGACCAATCAGCAAACAGAGGGAGTGTTCATGAGTGATGATGTTGACTTTGTGAGCTACATTTGAATTGCCAGCCTAATTGCATACATAATGACCAGACCATAGTGACTGGGTAAAGGCAGGTCCAATGATTTTAAACTTCAGCAGAGTCTACACCTCCAGAAATAAATTGCTTGCTGATTGGTCAGGCAAGGTGCTGCCTGAGACAACCATGTCAATAAAACCACAGCCAGAGCCTCTGTACGAAATTAGGTGTCCTACGAGGGGCTGGTTTACCAGGCTACTTATGCCCATGCTAAATACTTTTTTCCCATTGGCACTTATGCCCTAGCCTGGTAAACCAGCCCTACACTTTATTTTGTCCAGAGGTCTGGCTGTGGTTTCACTGACATGGTTGTCTCAGGCAGCAGCTGGTTGACCATTGCTACTTATGCCCACGCTAAATCAGGAGATGCTAGGCGAGTGAGTTTGCAATGCCATTACAGTCTCCATGCACCATGCTCACCTTAGACCTCTTCCTGAGTGGGGCGAAATTGTGCTACCTCCAAACATTACATTACATTACATTGCCAGAGGTACTAGTCAGTGTACTACAGCGACAGTTGTGGAGGATCACAGGGTTAAGTGCCTCACTCAGCCACTCAGTGGTAGCAGACCCTGCAACTGAACTCTGAATCCTCTTGTGTTTCTGGGAAGAGTATGCCATGGAGTGATAGTTCACCGTATAAACAGCGTGTGAGTGTGTGAGTGTGTGGTTGGGTGGGTGGGTGTGTTTTTCAAGGGTTGCCCCCCCCCCCCCCCCACACACACACACCTCTGCAGGTGAGAGTATCATCCTCGTGTCATTCACTTCACTGTAATCTAATGAAAGGAGAGGAAGTGGGGGAATAAGGCATGCAGTTATCTCTACCCACATAGGCACGTAGCACACAGCGTATTTCTACCGTGTGTTGTGTTGCAGATCTCCAGAGTGAATGCAAAGGGATCGAGTGAATGTGTGTGTACTGTATGTGCGTGTATGTGTGTGTATGTGTGTGTATGTATGTGTATGTATGTGTATGTGTGTGTATGTGTGTGTATGTATGTGTATGTATGTGTATGTGTGTGTATGTATGTGTATGTGTGTGTATGTATGTGTATGTGTGTGTATGTATGTGTATGTATGTGTATGTGTGTGTATGTATGTGTATGTATGTGTATGTATGTGTATGTGTGTGTATGTATGTGTATGTGTGTGTATGTATGTGTATGTGTGTGTATGTATGTGTATGTATGTGTATGTGTGTGTATGTATGTGTATGTATGTGTATGTATGTGTATGTGTGTGTATGTATGTGTATGTGTGTGTATGTATGTGTATGTATGTGTATGTGTGTGTATGTATGTGTATGTATGTGTATGTGTGTGTATGTGTGTGTATGTATGTGTATGTATGTGAATGTATGTGTATGTGTGTGTATGTGTATGTATGTGTATGTATGTGTATGTGTGTGTATGTATGTGTATGTGCGTGTATGTGTGTGTATGTATGTGTATTTGTTTGTATGTATGTGTATGTATGTGTATGTGTGTGTATGTGTGTGTATGTATGTGTATGTGTGTGTATGTATGTGTATGTATGTGCGTGTATGTATGTGTGTGTATGTGTGTGTATGTGTATGTATGTGTATGTGTGTGTATGTATGTGTATGTATGTGTATGTATGTGTATGTGTGTGTATGTATGTGTATGTATGTGTATGTGTGTGTATGTATGTGTGTTGCGTCCCTCTGCACCCCCACTGGCCTTACAGTGGCAGTGCAACAGCCTTTGTGTGGTGATTGGGACCCTGTCAGCTGATCAGTTACACCTGTGTCTGTGTGGCTATAAAAGCCCCTGTCAGTCTCTCCCTGGAAGCTCTCACCATGCTGTTTATGTTGTGTTGTACTTTGTGTGGGTGCTCATCCCCACAGTTTGCCTTGATTTTAACCTGGGTTATTTATTATAATTAAAATTGGTTTATTTTTGTAATACTCTGTTGTCCATCTCCACCTTATGTTACGGCTTATGAGCCGGGTCGTAACATAAATGGGGGCTCGTGCGGGATCTTTGAACTTGCTTTTGGAGACTGGACTTCAGAGTTTTTGTTTAGTTGTAGTGGTGTGTAAGCTGGTGCTGAGTGTTTGCAGTTGGAAACTCTGGGTAGGTAGAGGGCTCCAGCTGGATGGCTGTGGCTGTCCTTCCTTCGGAGTACCTATTTGTTGTGTTGGTTTATTATTTTGCCTTTTTTGTGTTTGAGGGTAACTCTGGGTGGGGGCACGCTTCAGAGTGCTGCAGTAGGTCTAGTTCTTGGCCTGCTGTAGCCTCATGAGTTCAGCGTTTAAAGTAGCCTCGAGCCTGGCAAGCCCTTGAAGACTAGGCTAGGCCAGATAGTATAATGGTAGTTCCCAGAGTTTGCCTGAACATGCTTGGTTTGTGTTACACTCAGTCATTTTGTTTACTCCCTCCAGTTTTGTTTGGTATGGTGAGAGCTCTGTGTTGTAATTGTTTTGGAGAGAGTTGCCCTGTTAGCCAAATTGTAGCACCAGTGCCCAACAGCATATTCTAGATGGCTGCTGTAGGGTAATGTCTTGTTTGTAGTGTTGGTGCTCATAAATTGGTGCTGTGGTTCATGCCATGGCCAGGTTGAACCATTTTGTGGACTTTTATGGGATATTTTGTCTGGTTTGGATGAGCATGTTTGTTTTAAAGCATGGTGTTTGACTGTTTGTCTAGTGTAACTGTATGTGGGGCTTGCGTGTTTCATGAGGGTGACTGGTTGTGTTTGTGTGGTGAGTGACCCTTCAGTTGGTGGGAGTCCTTGCCATTTGGTTTGATCACTGTTGTGTTGCTAGCATGGGGTATGCTGCAACTTGTGTTATGTGGTATTGGGCCACATGAGTGATCTTTGTTTGGGCAGGATTTCCCACATTTTGGGTTAGGGTTAGGGTTCTAACAGTAACTTGTGGTGGTTGAAGACCACTTTGGGTGGCCATTTTGGGTGAGGGTGCAGTCCACTTTTGTTGGGTTACTTGTTACTGCTTGAGTAACTTTGGTGAGGTAACCATTTTGGTTTGTGGCTGCTGTACCTCACATTTGTTGGTCACATTGTTGCTGTTAAATTGAGTTGAAGCACTGGCTTGATTTGATCACCTCATGTGCAGCCATGCTAAAGCTCCAAATTTGTGTTGCGTCCCTCTGCACCCCCACTGGCCTTACAGTGGCAGTGCAACAGCCTTTGGGTGGTAATTGGGACCCTGTCAGCTGATCAGTTACACCTGTGTCTGTGTGGCTATAAAAGCCCCTGTCAGTCTCTCCCTGGAAGCTCTCACCATGCTGTTTATGTTGTGTTGTACTTTGTGTGGGTGCTCATCCCCACAGTTTGCCTTGATTTTAACCTGGGTTATTTATTATAATTAAAATTGGTTTATTTTTGTAATACTCTGTTGTCCATCTCCACCTTATGTTACGGCTTATGAGCCGGGTCGTAACAATGTGTATGTATGTGTATGTATGTGAATTGATCCTCCTACTTGTTTGCCTATCCCTCAACTCACAATTTTCCCATCTTTCTCCCACTTCATCTATCTATCTATCTATCTATCTATCTATCTGTCTGTCTGTGTCGGGTTTTTTCAGACAGAGACCCAAATGCAGACCAGAGTTCAGGTTAGTAGCAGAGTTTATTGAAGGCAGGGGACAAGTGGCAAGGGGGGTATTGTTCAGACACGATCAAAAATCCAAAAAAGCAAAACACAAGCAGGTTTGAGTTAAATCCACAAAAAATCAAAAAGGCAAAGACACAAAAAAACCCCAAAGTATGAACAAAGGTATTCCAACAGGTTGCAGGTTAAAGTAGATAAATCCACAAAGTCAAACAGGCAAAGTAGCAGTCCCAAAAAATTCCAACAAAGGCAAAGAGTCACACACTTGAAAAATCCAACTAAGGTACAAGGCTCCAGAACCAAGTGAACATAAAAAGGCAGGTACTTAGACACAGGTTTACTCACAAACAGATCACAGGAACAGGCAGACAAGGTCAGACGATCCGACACAGAACAGAGAATTGCCAGGGCTTAAATACCCTGGCCACCAAACCAGTAAATGGAAAACAGCAGATACTAATTAAGCAATGATGGGGAGAGGGGCGGGGCAAACACTGAAAACAAAAGCACATGGAGCATCCAAACAAAGGGCTGTCAAAAAGGTG
>CM059265.1:41115435-41130435 GCA_030347295.1 Setipinna tenuifilis
TAAATCTCATCTGTCACCTGATAACGCTTACCTGTCCCACGCTGTTTTCCAGTGGGACTGCCCCCCCTTACACTGGGTCTGGCCTCCAGTACTTCACATCAGAGCAATCTACCAATCAGGCCAGTATGGTAGAGTGGCCAGATGAAAGACACTCCTTAGTAAAATGCACATGGCAGCCCATCTGGAGTTTGCCAAAGGGCACCTGAAGGACCCTCAGGCCATGAGAAACTAAATTCTCTAGTCTGATGAGACAAAGACTGAAATCTTTGTTGTGAATGCCAGGTGCCATGTTTGGAGGAAACCAGGCACCGCTCATCACCAGGCCAATACCATCCCTACGTCAAGCATGGTGGGGTGGTGGCAGCATCATGCTATGGGGGTGACTTTTAGCAGTAGAAACTGGCAGACTAGTTAGAAAAGAGGGAAAGATGAATGCAGCAATGTACAGCAGCAATGAGACATCCTGGATAAAAACCTGGCTATATAACTCCAGCCTCTAAATCTACTTGTCTAACTAATTATATGTGCATTTTGCAATTTATAAGCTCCCAATGTTTTTCAGCTCATTGTACATTAAGTGACAAAGGAATCACAGAGGAAAGGCAGCTTTTGTCAGTATTTTTGTGTAGTGTTCTGGTGGCCATTGTGCACTTGGCACCAAAGACTTTTCCAGAGCGCATTTTACCTTAGACTGGGGAGACTGGAGTTCATTTTTCAACAGGACAACAACCTGAAGCACACAGCCAAGATCACAAAGGAGTGGCATCAGCGCTGTAAGAGCCAAACGGAGAAATGTATTTTTCATCTTTCATTTTTCATTTAATATAATTATTTTGTTACATCACTAGTCGGAATGCACGCAAGATACAATGTAGTATAGGTCATGTGACATGTGCAATCTTTCATTTAGAAGGTCAGGTGGAGGTGATACAGTTTTCTGACCACATGCACCAACCCACAAAAGAACCACTGACCAAGTTAAAGTGTAGAACTAAAGAAATTGTTTTGTTTTGTATTTTGTCTATTTCATCAGTAAACTTTTTGTCACGTCAGACTGGTTGTTATTCACCCGCTCCAAACCTTTTCCAGAGTGCTTTTGACCTTAAACTGGGGAGACAGTTCATTTTTCAACAGGACAACAACCTGAAGCACACAGCCGAGATCACAAAGGAGAGGCATCAACGCCACTATATGAATGTCCTGGAGTGGCCCAGCCAGAGCCCAGACTTGGATCTGACTGAACATCTCTGGAGAGAGCGGAAAATGGCTGTGCACAGATGTCTCCCATCCAACCTGATGGAGCTTGAGAAGTACTGCAAAGAAGAATGGGCGAAACGGCCTAAAGATAGGTGTGCCAAGCTTTTGGCATATTATTTTAAAAGACTTGAAGCTGTAATTGCTGCCAAAGGCGAATGAACAAAGTATTAAACAAAGGCTGTGAATATGTATGTACATGAAATGTCTTTGCAAATTTATTTTAAAAAAAAGGAAAGATACAAAAATACAAAAAACTTTTTTCACTTTGTCATAATGGGATATTGTGTGTAGAATTTGAGGGAAGAGATTAATTTGATACAATTTGGAATTTAACACAATTTGGCTGAAACATAACAAAATGTGGAAAAAGTTGTAAACGTTGTAAATACATTCGTTGTAAATACATTCGTTGTAAATACTGTATAACGCTTATAATTTGGGGAAAGTTTTGAAAGTGTGATTAGTGATTGGTAACCTAATTGCATTCACGTGGGAAAAGGATGCTTAAAGGGGCTGTGAGGACTCGAAACATCACTAAACGTAAACAAAAAAAACAAAAAAAAACAACTTTGATGGGAGCTCTCCAGTGTGCAGATTGCCATTTGTCTAATCGGGTTTAACTTTTTTTGGATCCTGCAACCGAATTACCTGGATGTGTGCTATTAAAACCTTGCTTGAGTTTTGAAAGTGGACATGACATTGAAGCCAGCAGAGCACCAGGTACAGTATGTCATGGAGAGTAGGTAGGGTGATAAGGACCTAGCATTGGCAGGGGGACCTTTGAGGACACTAGTGATATTATTTTAAATATTATTATATATATTATTATAGATATTACTATATATATTATTGTAAATATTATTATATATATTATTATATATATTATTATAGATATTACTATATATATTATTGTAAATAAATAATAAGGGGGCCCAAATTGGTTTATTTCCCACAATGCCCGGCTGCGCCCCCTAGAGGCCAGTATAAAAGCAATTGTAAAAAATAAATAAAAATAAAGCTCAAATAAAGCTCAAATAAAGCTCAAAGCAGAGCAGTCATACTTTTAAACACACACAAACACACACACACACACACACACACACACACACACACACACACACACACACACACCTTTAAGCATACTTTTAGTGGTGGCTTGATAGCTCAGCAGTGTCTAAGCAAACAAAGCCCCCTGAGGATAACCCTACTGCAGGTTTTACAATACATTTCTCAGCTTTTAACCTCTCTCGCGCTCTCTCTGTCTCTCTCTCTCTCTCTCTCTGTCTCTCTCTCACACACACACACACACACTGACACACACACACACCCTTACATAGTGTTACCAAAGTGTACACAAACTCAAATCATCTTAAATTCCTACATTCCAATAACAACCAGAAGCCTCCACCTAGAATCCTCCCAAAGGGTTGCCTGGTAGAGTTGCCAGGCTCAGGTTGTGTGTGTGTGTGTGTGTGTGTGTGTGTGTGTGTACCCAAGAGCGTAGTAAGGAGTCTGACATTGGGAGCGGGGGGTCTTGGCCTACGGTATTGGCATACTTTAATTAACATTTCGGAATGTATGCTTGGAATGCACGGGTGAGACAATAACCAAATTATTATGATTTAAGATCGTTAAAATGCATGTAGGAGTCGCAACTGTTGGGTCATAAAATACCATAATAACAACAACAATTTGCCAACTGCAACTCCATTATACCCTGTTCATTTTTTTAGCCTGAATAAGACCTTTGCATAGTTTTACTCATTTAGGTGTTTCATACAATGCTAAAATGCTTCAGATAGGAAAAAAGTAGGCCTAGCCTAGGTGGTTAATCTGTTATCATTATCAAATAAAGAAAAATAGGTTACAGGGCAGCAAAGATCTCGAATCAAATCATCAAAGACAGGGACAAACAAGCTGTCCTGCACAGCAAATTCTATAGTGTTACATCAACTCTGAGAGAGCCAGTGGCACGATGCCGGTGTTTATTTTGTCCCAATCTTTGTAGTGTTAATTTAGCACTCATCCTTTTACACATTGTAGTGTTAATTTAGCACTCATCCTTTACATAACTCCTTTTCAGTTCAATCAACTCTTTGCAGTGTAATTTCAACTCTTAATCTTACACTCACTCTACAACTCTGACAATGTTGCTGGGTGAACAAACCATTTATTTAACTACATTCCTAGGCATACAAGTAACATCCTGAATTGATTTCTGAGAAAGTCTCATGGAAAATAATTTATACCTGTTCCAACCATGTCTAACTCAGTCATCATGAACAAAAGCCAGCTCCAACTACTCAAGTGAATCTGTATTTACAGCATATTTTACACAAACTCATCATCATTTTGAAGTATTATAACAATATCCTAGTTTTGTGTAGTGCTTCCAGTAGGCTATTACTTCACAGTATGCCCATGAACGTACATAGCCTATGCAAACAAATAGAAGCTTGGCAAAATGGAGTTTGCCCTCGACATTGTACCTGGTACCATTTCCATTTCATATAAAATGGTCTTTGTCCTAGTCGTGACATACATGTAGGAAATGTGTTTACAAAATTCCACAAAAATTGCGAACTTTTTTTGGCATTTAAACACCGGCAGCCTAAGACTAGCCAGGAAGATGGCGATACATATAACTAAGCAACTAATAACTGCCTGATCTATAATTTTCCTTACATAAATTCACCTACTAGCTTATTTGACAATGATAACTAGCCGCTACCAACGCCATGAACCACAGATACCTGCAAAGCCTTGCCTGCCACAGATACCTGCAATGTTTTCGATAGAATCCTTCAACTTTTCAAAGCCACAGGACTGGGAAAAGATATTAAGATTTTTTGATCGCTTCTGAGTCGCCAGCAACTTAGACAAGTCCTCACAAGCTAACCAGGCAAACACGTTTATATGCTTCATGGGAGAGGCGTGGCAGACGACGTGTTGAAAGGACTGATGTTAACTGCTCACCAAAGACTTGTGTACAGCTGGGTTAAAAATGGCTTCGCAAACCTTGTTGTGCTGAAAAAGAACATCATTTATCAGTGGGCCGAATTCAATATGCGAGCTCAAGGGCCGACCAAATCCGCACACTCATTTATGACTGATTTATATGCACTGGCTGAAGATGCAGCATTTTGTGACAAACTGTTAAGGGACAGGATCGTTGTAGGCATTAGAGACAGTGCTCGATCACAGAAAATACAGATGGAAAGCAGGCTGGATTTGGCCATTACTTTGACTATTAACATGCAGGGGCGAATCTAGACCATTTTTAGGGGTGCCAAGGCACCCCCGTGAAACTGCTCGGCACCCCCTGGCTCAGTGCAAAATGAATAATATATTATATATAATAATAGTGTTGTGTGATAAGCACTGGGGGCCGGGCACCCCTAAAGACCAGATGCTAAAATCGCCCCTGTTAACATGGTTAGACAAGCTGAGGACATTAAACGGTAACAGACTGATTTAAGAGGAGATGCAACACATGCTACTGCAGCTACAGTGGATGTGGTGCGCAGTAAGAAAGGGGGAAAAAGCAAGCCTGAAAGCAAAAACAGCAAGGTACTGTAAGCAGTGCAAGGACAAGCACAAGACACAGTCGGGACCCAAAGAGAAGCTGTGCATTAGATGTGGTAAAACTCGGAGGCATCTGATGCACAAGATCCAGTGCCCAATGCCCTGCAAAGAATGCAGGCTGCCACAGTTGTGGAAAATGAGCTAAGTTGTAAGCAACTGGCCTTTTTTATATATATATATATAATAAGTCCAGTTGTTTACAAATTAGCTCATTTGACTAACATGACCTGGATGAATAAAAATCTTCACAGATTCATTACGGCATTGTTTGTAAGTCTGCCAAAAGTGTGAGTGCTGTCTCAGATGACACAAACAAGGACTTACTCGCTGGCCCAGTTGACACAGGCAAACATGCATGGACAGTAGATGTAAAGATTAGAGACACAAAGGTGACATGCCTGATGACGCAGGGGCAGACGTTACTGTCGTACCTGAGCAGGTGTACAGACAGATATGTGGATGTGCCTTATGTAGCCTTACACCAGTTAACAAGACATTCTTTGGGCTCGGGTGGGTACATCTCTCTGTAGCGGGGTAGCCAAGTGTGAGTTCAGCAAGACAAAGGTGAAAGTCTTTGGATGCATCATATGCGCAGATGGAGAAAGCCCAGACCCAGAAAAGACATAAGCCAGGTGATAGATGTATCTGTCACAAAGTCAAGCGTGCTGTCCAAACCTTCAGCAACCTGTTAGCAACCTTGCTTACAGCAGCACTCATTCTTTGGGCTAGGGTGGGTACCTCTCTCTGTAGTGGGGTAGCCATGGAAGTGGTGCACAGGGCTATAAGAACAACACAGAGGACTTATATGTAGTGAAGCACCTGAACACAGCACTTTTGAGCAGACCTGCATCTGTTCATCTCAGACTGGTAGCCAGAGTAGACAGCATTGACTTGGATTCTGTTAAAAAAAAAACTACCCAAAGCTGTGTGATGAGCTAGGCTAGGATAAGTACAGCAGCCATACACTATATTAAGCTCATGAAGTTTGCCGCGATCTTCACAAAGGTAGATGCCAACATGGGGTTTTGGCAGATTCCGCCATCAAAAAACTGTGCCCACTACACTACCTTTATTACAACACTTCCAGAACCGGATAGTGAAAGTAACTTAGAGACCAAGCGTGCTGTCCAAACCATTAACAACCTGTTCAAGAAAGCAGCTGACCCCTGACCCCTACCGCTTGCTGCTGGCTTACAGCAGCATAGCCTCTTTATATAATGGGCAACTACACAGACTTGCTGGGTCCATCTTAGAGGACATGTCCCATTCACTGCATGGTGAATTCCAGCCTCTTCCTCTGGTCGTAGGTTTAAAATGCCCGCATGTAAAACCAAAAGATATCGGTGTAGCTTCATTCCATCAGCCACTAAGGCCCTGAACACCACATGATGATTCTCTTCTCTCTTTTCTCTTAGCTTTTTATCTTTTTATCTTTTTTTATCCTTTTTATCTATTTTATTTATTTATTTATTCATTTTATAACATATCAAGCCAGGAGCATCTGTCTGTCTGTCCAGCTGTCAGTATTGTTTGTTTGTTGTTTTATCCTGTTGTCTTCTGTTGTGTTTTGTCACTGTTTTGTGTGTTGTTGTAAGCTTGTACTTTTTTTACCTGCAACCAAATCTACCCTTCTGGGTATCAATAAAGTCACCTTACCTTACCTTACCTTACCTCCACTTCAAGCTCTTCCAAACCACACTGGACCTGTCACTAAGCCAGATTGGCTGGATCCATGAGGACCTGAATTTCTGAGAACTAAAGAATGTAAACAAATAATAAAAACATGTTTGGAATTGGTACTGTGTGATTTAGTATAGAAGAATAAAAAGTGAAACTGTATCCTGTTGTGTGTTAGCATGTTGTCGATAATGCGATAATGTGTTCTCAAGTAGCCCAAAGGGGCATAATCGAGTTATGATTGTTCTGTGTACCTGGCCTTAAGAATGTGCTCAACAGAAATAGGAGCTCTTATGTAAGCTCTTAGTGTAAATGTAGTGAGTATGATGTGATTCATAGCCTTTCACATCTCAGAAGGGGAGATGTGGTGTAATCTAGGTAAAGTGTAAATACGTACACCAGTACACCAGAGGGCGCTCTCACTAGGGAGCCAGCAATCCCAGACCTTCGCCAAGTGCAGCGCAGAGCACGTAACTATGACCACAGACACAGAGTAAGAGACCTCTCTGACCTCTCTCCAGGAGACCCTGTGTGGGTCACAGATACTACAACCCAAGGTACTGTGACAGCTGTACATGAAACACCTAGAGCCTACCTGGTCAGTGGACCCCAGGGCACTGTAAGGATGAATCATCACCACCAGAAGGGGAGATGTGGTGTAATCTAGATGAATTGTAAAAAGGTACACCAGTACACCAGAGGTCGCTCTCACTGGGGAATACCAAATAAAGACGAGATGAAGTTCGGTCGATGTGGTTCGTATGGTTTTCAGTTTAAGCACTCAACTTGAGTAAAAAGCACTCAACCTGAAATCCTGATCTCAAGGTCTTTATTCTCCATAAGAACCCAACACGACAAATCAAACCACGATTGCTTGGTAGTAATTTAAGTAAGCAGCAAGTGTGACATGTAACACTGTAAGCAGATCGAAATGCAGCCCGTGATGCCCCTTAAAAAAGTGTAAGGTGAGTGGAAACATGAATTAGAAAGCAGCTGTGGAAAAGTGTGACTCATTATCAAAATAGGATAACCAGTATTTCTATATCACTGTCATTCTGTTCTTGTTAATTTATTGCTAAAGAAATTAACAAAACAGCCTACTTTTGGGGAGGGAGGGAGGGCAGGGGGATCTTCCAATTGTGTGTGTGTGTGTGTGTGTGTGTGTCTGTGCATGTGTGTGTGTGTGTGTGTGTATGTGTGTGTGTGTGTGTGTGTGTGTGTGTGCATGCATACTCAGTGGTTAGAGCACCCATGAAGAGGTCAAAGAGGGTTGTTGTTGATCTTAGTCCAAATTTTATTCAGAAGCCTGAGGGATGAGATGAGTTTCTATTTCTACTAGCCCCTTAAAAAACACTGTTGCTGTTTACACAGCTGTGCTGAGGATAATTAACACATCCGCACTCACAGGTATGCTCCCCCGTGCATCCAAAATGGCTATTTTGACGCCCCTATGCACAAAGCCAAACTTAGATCGTAATGAACCAAGTAACCACAGGCCCCTCTCCAGTCTACCATTTGTAAGCAAGGTACTTGAAAAGGCTGAAAAGGTTGTCTAATTAACTGAGCAAGTGCTTTTAAATGAGAACAGAATTTTAAAGGGAGGCCAGGCTTTAGATCTAACCCTAGCACAGAAGGAGCATCATACAAAATAGTCAACAACCTCAGACCAAGCTAAACTCCAATTAGGGTTTCTGTTCTTATTCGTCCTTACCTGAGTGTTGCCTTCTACACAAGTAAATACAACACTATACTTCACAGCCTAGCTAACTGGGTTGATCTCTGCTGCTCTGCCACGCTCTTAACTGGTGTGGGACACACAGCGCAGTATCTCATGGTGTGGTGACTCTGTTTATAAAGGTACACACTCCTCCTTGCTCCTCCTTCCATGCTGGATCAAACAGCAGAACATGAAACACACACACACACACACACACACAGGGAGGTGTTTTGGTAGCTGATGTGCTGATGCAGAACACCAGCAACAACTGATGTTGAGAGCGTTACAAAAGAACACACACACACACACACACTCACACACTCAAAAGAACAGCATCATGCCGTTTGTGAAATATATTACTGATGTTGAGAGAGTTACAAAAGAACAACATCATGCCATTAGTGAAATATATTACTGATGTTGAGAGTTTTAGAAAAGAACAGTATCATGCCGTTTCTGAAATATATTACTGATGTTGAGAGTTTTAGAAAAGAACAGTATCATGCCCCCCCCCAAAAAAAGAAAACAAAACAAAACAAAACAAAACAAAACAAAACAAAAGATGTCTACTGAGATCATACATCTGGACAATATCAATACTTACTTTTTAAAAGCGCCAACACAGACTTTTTACTAATTAGCACTATGCACCTTCCACTAGACTGGGAAACTTAAGACAGCGTATAAAAATGAAGGCAACAAACTCTGGGCGTCTAGACTGTGACTTAAGCTTCAAATCCCACATTAGCAAAATAACCAAGACTGCAGAACATCTCTAAAGTACGCCTCTTTGTGACTCACCAAAATCCTGAAAAGCTCCTCATCTCAAGCAAGCTGGATTACCAAAAGTCCTTCCTTTGAGTCCTTGGGTCATTTGTGTCAAGTCTACTAACCATTTCTAGAGTCCTGACTTAAAAGATTAGAGAAGCAGCTTTTACACACTACACTTCACAACTGTAAAGTGTGCCGACAGGCAGGCAGACAGATAGACGGACAGACAGACAGACAGACAGACAGACAGACAGAGAGGTGGACAGGCAGGGAAGTAGGCAAACAGACAAACAGGCAGACAGACAGGCAGGCAGGCAGAGAGGCAGACAGGCAGGCAGACAGACAGAGAGGTGGGCAGACAGACAGACACACAGACAGGGGGACAGACAGACAGGCAGGCAGAGAGGGGGACAGGCAGGCAGACAGACAGACAGGGAGGTGGGTAGACAGACAAACAGACAGGGAGGTAGGTAGACAGACAAACAGACAGACAGGCAGGCAGAGAGGGGGCAGACAGACAGGCAGACAGGTAAGGAGGTGGGCAGACAGACAGAGAGACAGGCAGACAGACAGACAGACAGACAGACAGGCAGAGAGGGGGGCAGACAAAAAAAGATGCTTTATTCATCCCAAAAGTAAATTGAGAGGCATTAAGGGAGGCATCCGAGTGGCAGACTCTGTGGACACTTTTAAATGGCAGCTCAAGACTCACCTTTTCAACTTAGCCTTTAATGAGTGCGTCTTTGCACTCAGACTCTCCTACATAAACAGATTCTCCTGAAGATGCTCCCTTGGAGAAGTCCTGAATCGCTGCCATTACACAGCTTGAGGTGTTCTGCAACAACAGCCCATACGAGACTCATAATCTTCATAATCTCATTATGCTTCCCTCATCACCTCAGTTTTGTTTTTGTTTTTTCAGTTTAGTCAGTTTCTGCTCTTCATGTTCTGTTTTTTTAGCATTTTTTATTTTGATTGTTAAGATGGTTAAGCACTAAGCTACAGTCTGTGTATATAAAAGTGAAATACAAATAAGCCTTGTTGTTGATGTTGTTGTTGTAGTTCTTGTTCTTGTTCTTGTTCTTCTTGTTCTTGTTCTTGTTCTTGTTAAGTTACAGTAACACCATCCCAATCACTTCATTAACTCCATTCCATTCCTTTTACAGACATCTCCTAGCACCGTTGTCAGGTATCTCTATGCAAAGACATCTCTTCGCTTGCACTGTCTCCTCTGCACACATCCCTACACTTATGTATGGACCTACAACTCCATACTAACACAGTGACTTTTACACTCATCTCCGTACTCATATAGTGACCTTGGCTTTACATACATACCCATACTTATACATTGACCTTCACACACATCTCCATACGTACTGTATATAGTATGTATAGTATATATAGTATATAGTATATAGTATATAGTAACCTCTGCACACATCTCCATACCTATTTGGTGTCCTTTAAAGACATCTATTTGCTTGTACTGTGTCCTCTGCACACATCCCGGTACTTACTGTATATTAGATCCATCCTTACTTATTCATACTTAGTTGCTGTCCCTTAAAGACATATATTGCATGCTAATTGTTCAAGCTGTATCCTGTAGGAATTTACAAATTGTCTTTAATGTTGTTACTAGTATCAAGGCCTGAACTGTTAAAGTTGCTTTAAGACTTCAGCTCTGGGGAAAAAACAATTCAAAATTTAGGTCGAGACTTTTGTTGGAGTTGACAATTCAGATTTGAGGTGCACGGCTTGAAAAAAATATGCTCCTACAAGACAGAAAAGTGAAATGCAAGAAAAAAACTGTATAAAATGTCTAAAACTTTTCTTTTTCCTTGTCTAAAAGATTTCTTTTTACACGTACAGCACCGGTATAAAAAGAAGCCTAAAAAACATTCATTATAAGTCTGAAAACAGCTCAAATGTGCAAGCAGTAACTCCATACTTATACAATGACCTTTACATACAGTACATACCCATACTTATACAGTGACCTTCACACACATCTCCATACATACTGTATATAGTATGTATATAGTATGTATAGTATATAGTATAAAGTAACCGCACACATACCCGTACTTATTCGGTGTCCTTTAAAGACATTTATTTGCTTGTACCGTGTCCTCTGCACACATCCTGATACTTATATAGTGATCCATCCTTACTTATCCATTTGCTGTCCCTTACAGACATATATTGCATGCTAATTGTTCAAGCTGTATGCTGTATTCTCTTTAATGTTGTTATTAGTATCAAGGCCTGAACTGTTAAAGTTGCTGTAAGACTTCAGCTCTGGGGAAAAAACAATTCAAAATTTAGGTCGAGACTTTTGTTGGAGTTGACAATTCAGATTTGAGGTGCACGGCTTGAAAAAAATATGCTCCTACAAGACAGAAAAGCGAAATGATTTTCTAAGAGCTCTGGAAAAAAAAACTGTACAAAATGTCTAAAACTTTTCCAAGATTTCTTTTTACACTGGTAGAAAAAAAAGGCTGAAAAACTCTGTTTTCATTAGAAGTTTGAAAACAGCTCAAATGTGCAAGCAGGTGGAGTAAAAAAAAGAAAGAAGTCTCCCAACAGGAGACAATGCTGCACTGGAAATTAAGCAGATAAGTTGTGTCCATGAAGAGGGCAGCCAGACAGGACGTTCTGCTAGACATGTTGTGTCCTATGAAAGGAGTGCAGTGCCGTGTTTGCCATTACAATCGCACCAACGCCCCCTCCCCTGGGACGCACCCCTGCCGCTGGACAAGAAATGCAGACATTAAAGAAACTCTTTGTCAAAAACAAAAAGTGAAAACCATTTGAGGAAAAGCAGTTTGCTAATTACTCAACAGTAACAGCTGGAGACTAATACGTGGCTCTGGGTTGCTTTTGTGCATTTTCCAATCTGAAGAGTAATAACAATTCTGAACATTTTCTAGTTTGGCATGTTGAAAACCCTTTCTCATTATTCTGAAGAGCGAGGAGATGCATTCGCACATTTATGCAATTACTTGTGCACGACAGTGCTTTATAACATTATCCGTGATCGGTGTGCATGTTTGTCAAAATGCACTAATCAAGGTTTCCCTGTTGAAAACTTTCTTCCGTAAAACATTTTGGCTTTTAGCTCAGAAATGTTAGACACAGCAATAACAGATTAAATTAGTATCCTGGGAACAGTCTAGCAGCAACCCATTAAAAGTCATTAGCTATTTTTTCAAACCAGTTTGGACCAATCACGTCGGCCTGTCTTTTTATAGAGACGCTTGGTGGCCTTGACATGGTGACAGCAGGGCTGTGACAGTGCACTGTTGTAGTGCTGTGGAAAACAACATTGTTGCTCTGATTGGTTGCTCTATTGCGTGCTGATTGGTCGTAGCACTATCCTATTGCCTGCTGATTGGTCGTAGCACTATCCTATTGCATGCTGATTGGTCGTAGCACTATCCTATTGCATGCTGATTGATCGTAGCGCTATCCTATTGCGTGCTCATTGGTTGTAGCGCTATCCTATTGCAAGCTGATTGGTCGTAGTGCTATCCTATTGCGTGCTCATTGGTTGTAGCGCTATCCTATTGCGTGCAGAGGCAGTTTGACAGACAACCGTTGATGCCGCCCCCCTGGATTGCACCTGGCCTATCCACCATGGCCAGGCCATACAGTTTGATGTGGACTGGCTTGTCTGGCTATTTGGCATTAGTTTACAGCTTAAATCTCAATCTGAAGTGTTTAACTACTCGTTATATGTTTAGGTATTACCGGATTAGCAGAATCATACCTTTAGATATGATTTTGTGTTTCTGGAAATACCTGCTCTAATGAAAAATAGTATTTTTTCTATGTACGGCAGTGCTTTACATGGTGTTACAAAAACACTGCTGTACAAACATTACTGTAGGTCTATAGTAGATATAACTCATTCATTCAGCAAACTCATTCATTAAGACACATTTGTATTAAAAAATTGTGGTTAAAAAATACAATTCCTAAATATTATATGCTATTATTAACGAACAGTAGTTAAAAATGTTCTAGACTAACTTATGTCCCGCATCATTGATGTCCTAACCAATGTTCCTACTTTATCCCTTTGCTCATATAGTGGGATTCACAGACATCTTGCCTACAAAGTGCCCTTTCCAGACATTACTTTATAGACATATTGTTGCTTATATAGAGCTCTTTTAGACATCTTCTCGCTTATATAGAGCTATTTTAGACATCTTGTCATTTATATACAGGTCTTTATAGACATATTCTTGCTTATATAGAGCTCTTTTAGACATCTTCTCGCTTATATAGAGCTATTTTAGACATCTTGTCATTTATATACAGGTCTTTATAGACATCTTCTCGCTTATATAGAGCTATTTTAGACATCTTCTCGCTTATATAGAGCTATTTTAGACATCTTCTCGTTTATATAGAGGTCTTTATAGACATATTCTCGCTTATATAGAGCTATTTTAGACGTCTTCTCGTTTATATAGAGGTCTTTATAGACATATTTTTGCTTATATAGAGCTATTTTAGACATCTTCTCGTTTATATAGAGGTCTTTATAGACATATTCTTGCTTATATAGAGCTATTTTAGACATCTTCTCGTTTATATAGAGGTCTTCATAGACATATTCTTGCTTATACAGGGGCTCATAGAGTGTCAGTGATGTTTGCACGTTTCACACGCTAATTGTGCTAACACCTGTGTGTCACGTGACGACACACACACATACACACACACACACACACACACACACATACACACACACACTGCACGTGTGCGGAGCGGAGCGGAGGGACACCTGCCAAGCCTCCTCTGGTGACAACTGGCAGCGGAGGGGGCTCAAATACAAGCCTACCACAAATATCAGCATGGGGGGGGGGCTCTGACACATATATATATCAAATCACAACAACCAGTGCCACTGGATCAGGCAGTGGTAGACAAATATGAAATCACAACAACACATTTGGCCTGTAATAGACAAATGGACACTGGATGAGGCAGTGGTAGACAAATGATCAATGCATGGTGATTTGCAGGACTTGTCAGATGAATCTGTAGTAGATTTTGCACACATATACAGTATATGTTCTAGACAAAACTATACTTTATACAGTGTGTAAATGGCCATGTTGCAGTAGCACTTAACACAAATGAACATCCATGTGACTTACACAAGCAATAATGTAAACAATGAACAAGGAAAACACATTTTATTTACAAATATTGATATAAAACGAATATGTCACTTTGTAACACTCTGTAAAAAAATAAACCTGATAAAAATAGCAGAATGCATGAGCATCAGAAAATATTGGAAGGTGCATTTATTGAATCAGCAATTATTACCATTCAAACTGTAACTGCAACAATAGCATTCAGTCTGACCCTTCTTAACCAAAGACTCTTCAACATGTCATTCATATTTTCAATGCTTTTCAGACTCAATTGAAACAGAGTCTGGATGGCTGCCAGTATTTTTATCACTCACTCCATTGATCTAAAAGAGATTGCTATTGATATTTTTCTTCATGTCTTTACAGATTTAGTGTGTGGTGTCAGCACTGCCATTCTTGTGTGCTAGGAGGATAAGTACAGCTACAGTTTTTGGGATCTGGCAGTATAGTTATCTTAGAACAGATATTTACTGTATATGAACAGGAACATAAATAGGTGCATAATCTGCTTTTGTGTCATGCCCGAATTTTACAAATCGTCTCATAGACAGACCTATTAATTTGGTTACTACTGAATAACATAAGGCTGTAGAAGCCCTTTTGGTTTTATTTGACCAGATTTTAGAGAAGAGAAACTCGATTCTAATTCAAGAGTAACAATCTAATATCAGTCAGACACGAGGCACCGCACACCACAGGTCCCTCAAATGAGTAACAATCTAATATGAGTTTGACGTCACAGGTGAGTGACGAAGGAAGGCCGTTGATTGATCACACTTATTTACCTGTCTGAGTCGCCTGTGTGCAGTTAGG
>CM059265.1:41137935-41145435 GCA_030347295.1 Setipinna tenuifilis
TTTGCCATGGACGCAGAGATCAGCCAGAGCAGTGCAGATGAACATCAGTTCAACAACCGTCAACAACCGTACGTCCCTTATGCTGGAAACAACAGCGCCACGCTGCTCCCCAGGAGAGCAATACAGATTGGGGTTTTTTTCTTTCTGAACACACAGTACGTGAGTCTGATTAAAATTTCAGGTAAGATTGATAGTGTAATATTTGACAAAGGCTTAGTGTGCAGGTGTGTACTGGCGAGAGGAGCTTATTTCAGCTGCAAGCCCAATCCCTGCCAGGGAGGCCGTTTCTGCCTTGTGAACACACACACAGGGGTGCAGAGCGGAGGCCCTGCTGCAGCAAACACACACACACACACACACACAGGCACGCACACACACACACACACACACACACAGGCACACACACACATCCATGTACACACACACACACATTTACACACATACCCACACACACACAGGCACGCACGCACACATACACACACACACACACACACATACACAGACGCACACACACAGAAACACGCACACACACACACAGACACAGACACAGACACACACACACACACACACACACACCCTGACACACCTACACACACACACCCGCTGGCTCCAACAGGAGATGTGATGGCAACCATGCAGCTCTCTGTCGGGTTCCGCATGTTGGCATCAAGCGTTACCATGGCACTCTGGTTCATTACCATGCCGACACGGGTGCAGATGCGTGGATGCGTTCTGGAGGACTCCAGCTGTGCCAGCAGATGCCCATAGAGGAAGGGGGGAGGGCAGAGAACGACAAAAAGCCAGGGAAAGAGAGAGAGATGGGGGAGGCAGAGAAATGGGAGAGTGAAAGAGAAAGAAAGAGAAGAAGGGTGAGAAAAAAGAGAGACAGCGAGAGATACAGAAAGCCAGTAAAAGAAAGAGATGGGGAGACAGAGAAATGGGAGAGTGAAATAGAAAGAAAGAGAGGAATGGTGAGAGACAGAGAATGAGAGATAGAGACAGGGAGAGATACAGAAAGACAGTGAAAGAGAGACAGAGAGAGAAGGAGAGAAAGAGTGAGAGAGACAGATGGAGAGAGGAGAAGAGAAAGACTAAGAGAGGCAGATAGAGAGAATAGGAAAGAAAGTTTCAGAGGGACAGAGAGAGAGAGAAGGAGAGAAAGAGTGAGAGAGAGAGAGAAGATGAGAATGAGTGAGAGAGACAGAAAGAGAACAAGAGAAAGAGTGAGAAAGACAGAGAGAGCAAAGGAGAGAAAGACTAAGAGAGGCAGATAGAGACAAAAGGAGAGAAAAAGAGAGAGAGGGAGAGAAAGAGAGAGAGAAGGAGAAAAAGAGAGAGAGGGAGAGAAAGAGAGAGAGAAGGACTGTTATGGGCAGAGAGAGAGAAGAAGAGGAAGAGTGTTATGGACAGGGAGAGAGAAGGAGAGAAAGAGAGACAGAGAGAGAGGAGTAGAGGAAGAGTGTTATGGACAGAGAGAGAGAGAGGAGAGAAAAAGAGAGAGAGACAGAGGGAGAAAGAGAGGAAGAGTGTTATGATCAGGGAGAGGCATGAGGAGGCACAGAGTGAGAGAGAGAGAGAGAGAGAGAGAGAGAGAGAGGGGTAGAGAGAGAGAGAGAGAGAGAAGGAGAGAGAGAGAGAGTGAGAGAGAGAGAGAGAGAGAGAGAGAGGAGGAGAGGAAGAGAGAGAATGAAGAAGAGAAAGAGTGTTATGGGCAGGGAGAGGCATGAGGAGGCACAGTGCTTGGCAAAGGACCAGCCGCTCCGAATCCCCACAAAGCCCACCAGTGAAGCCCCCTAAATCTGGTAATCTTGTTTGTGCACACACACACACACACACACACACACACACACACACACACACACACACACACACACACACATACAGCATGTGTTCACACACACAGTCACTCAACACACACATACAGGTGTGATTGCCCATAGAAAAAACATATATGAAGGATGTGAACAAGTGTGTAGGTACTGTATACACATCTTCAACGTATACTCTACACACACACACACACACACAAACAATCACACACACACACACACACACACACACACACACACACACACACACACACACACACACACACCCATGCTGGTATGCACACATGTACACACAACAGCATCTATGGATGTGTAAGTCAGAGTGTCATGCAATAAGACCACGGCATCACAAAAAGCTGTTGTCATCTTTTTGAAGAGAAAAGCACAGAGTGGCATGGCTACCGCACAACATACAACTTCCAAACACTATAGTGGCAAACAATTACACACACATACACACACACACACACACACACACACACACACACACACACACACACACACACCCATGCTGGTATGCTGGTATGCACACATGTACACATAACAGCATCTATGCTGAAAAGCACAGAGTGGCATGGCTACCTCACAACATACAACTTGCAAACACTACAGTGGCAAACAATTACACACACACACACACACACACACACACACACACACACACACACACACACACTACAGTGGCAAACCATCAGCACCCGGGAACAGAGATTGTGAGGAGGAACAAAATTAACTACCCGCAGAACACTCTTGCACCTCTTTTGACTTTGGGAAAATTAATTGAAGCAAAGTAATAACAAACATGCAGTGCAGTGCTAATGCAATAATTGTGCATCTGGCTGGTTAATTTGCAGTGCACAACTTTAAATTACTGGGGCAGGCTGGGGAGACACTGTGAGTGGTGACCTGTACCAATGCCAAACGCCACGTCTGGCAAAATGAGTCAGAATTAAATATCCCCCCTATACACACACACACACACACACACACACACACACACACACACACACACACACCCTCACACACACACACACACACACCGTCACACACACACACCGTCACACACACACACATACACACACACACACACACACACACACACACACACACACACACACACACACACACCCATGTGACCTGGATCTGGTCTGAAATGTTGATGATTTTTTTTTTACAGGCACTCAACAACTTTCTACCAAGTCTCGTGGAAAAATCAGGCCAGTAGATTTTGTGCAACCCTGTTTTCTGATAGAGAGAGAGACAAGCAAAGAAACACTAAATAAAAAATAGATAACCTTTTTTGAAATACTGGGTTGGCCTTTTGTGATATGAAATAAGATTTCAGAAACACATTTTGTTTCATATATAAGTATATATTAAATAATTGTGATTCTTCATAGAGTTGTTTATTTAACATCTAGAATCAAATAGAATGCCTTTTATTGTCGCTATACATATGCACAGTGACATTGGAAGCCACTCACTCCTCAGTGCAGACATGTATGTGGGATATTTACAACATGGAGTAAAAATAGAGTATTAATGCAAGACAAGATAAAGATAGAAGAGGGGGGTGAGGTGCACAGTTCTGAGGTAGAGATAAGAGAGGTAATATATATATACAGGGTGACAATGCACATAATGTTTTTGTAAGTATATTTTTTGGACTTTTTGCCTTTACTGTGATAGGACAGTGGAGATGGTGACAGGAAGTGAGTGAGAGATGGGGTAGGGTTGGGAAATGACCCAGGCTGGGTTCGACCCTGGGTCCCCATGGGCACTTGCCCATTCATGGTACGGGTGGGCTGCACACATACACTGCACCACAGCACCTCCATTGCACATTCATTTTACAAGTTATTGCACATTGATTAATATTTTGCAGTACAAGACAGTACACATAAGGAGACAGACGTGCCTTAAGTTTCCCTAGGCAGGGACACGTACACTACACAACTATTTTTGTATCGTGCAAAAGAGCAATGGGAGAGAAGAGTATACTCTGTCATGTAGGTATAATGTCATTTCACAGTATAGATATTGCACTGTATCCCATACTGTACCATTTAAGTTAAATAGCACACAAGAGCAGAGTTGTATAAAGTAGAAGTAAAAGGACTGTTTTGGATGTCATTACAACACTGGTAGTATGGTATTATGCAGTTGCAACTGCGTAGTACCATACTACTTGTGTTGTAATTACATCCAAAACAGTCCTTTTACTTCTACTTTATACAACTCTGCACAAGAGGTGGATGGAAGGAGGTCTGGAGGTCGAGGGATTGCAGTGTGGGGTGTGTGTGTGTGTGTGTGTGTGTGTGGTGGGGGGGGGGGGGGTGTATTTGTGTAGTTAGGGCATGTGTGAGTTCAAAGTGGTTATGGCCTTTGGGAAGAAAGGCCCTGTTCTATATAGCCTGTTAAACACAGGCCTAATATGGTCATTTACTTTTATCGTTAGTGTTCACACTGATGTGATTTCTGGTTTTGTGTCATTAGTTAAGCTATTACTGTATTCATTTTATTTCCTTAAATATTAGTATCAACATCTATAATGACAATGTAACATTTAGCAATGATGTATTTTAATACGTATTTGACAATATAATGTATATGGGGTATCATTCTGTCCCAGACAGCCAGTGGTAGCATTGTATTTCACGTCAATGCATTGAATTACAACAGCAGTATCTGTCACTTGTCATCCTATCATTTTACATTTTTGGTTTAACGCTAAGAGTGGCATGATGAATTCCAGTGTGCCAAAGAGGCTGTATTGTTGAAAAGCGGGGAGATGACTGTCTGAGTTGAGACTGTGTAATTAACCACTTCAATTCATTTCCCCCACAATTTTAAAAGGCTGCACCTCATCTGGCTGAAAGCTCGGTGCAGTGGAGGGGAAGATGGCAGCGCTGTGAATATTCAAATGAATCTGTGCAGGATGAGTCAGATTATCTCAAATCCAGTGGATGTAAAGATACTGGGTATTCCTCTAAGAGTCATGTACATGTACAAAGACTGCAACAGGTCAGCTCCAGGATCCGCATGAGCGACGCATGTGAAGTGTTTGAGGGAGTTGCTTGTTAGACGTTTATTAGTTATGTCTTTACATCCATCTTGTCAAGGAGTTTTTACCTGTGTGCAACTCCATATCAGTTCAAACTGGTCTGACATCATGGTAGTCAGTATTTTTTTTTTGTCCAAACATTCGTCTATATTAAAATCAATATCTTATTAAAATCAAACCAAAATTTCAGGTTGATATATTATATTACTTTCTGAGATATGGCTCTTCAAATATGGATAGACGTGTCCTAAAAATTACAGTATTTCATAAGCACCACTTTTTTTATCCCCCTCTACTCTCTTAATGCAACCACAGTCTTTCCTAAAAAATTGAGCAGTGGGGCAGTACTCTGTAGTTGTCTAATATCACATTGGAATTACAGTCCTTCCCACCACCATGAATACTTATTCATCAAAACAGACCAAAAGCAATGAAAAAAAGAGAGCAGAGGGATATAAAAGAAAGTGGAATTTTGTGCATGTTTTAGGTCATGTGTATACAGCCATATCTCAGAAACTAAATAAGATATCAAGCTGTAATTTTGGTTTTATTCTCATAAGGCATGGACAAATGTTTGGACAAAAACCTGAAAAAAATGAGGACCATGGTGTCGGACCCATTATAACTGATATGGAATTGCCCCTATATTTTTCCTTTTTTTTTTTTTTTTTTACAATTCATTAAAACATTTCCTGTCTGCTACTGTTTTAAACAGTAGAAATATTGTGAATATTGTACAACATTGTGAAGTCCAGTTGTTTACAACTTAGCTCATTTGACTATCATGACCTGGATGAATGAGAATCTTCACAGACATAGATTAGTCACATTTTAACAATAGGTTCCAGTCAGGTGAGTTGCAGCATAACAAAGAAGTTGTCATACTTTTATTTTAGCTGATTTTGTGCTGATTTAATCCTACTTGACTGACTTGTAGTGTGCCATATAATGCTATTCACCATAACATTCTTTTAACATGTTTAGAGAAGAAGGATATTCTACAGGGCTTGGGATTCACGTGGTTCTGTTCTTCATTATTAGGACCCCTCTTATTATGTTCACCATGGTTCCATTTGTAAGACATAGGCTACAACATTTAGTATCATTACTATGCAAATTACATTCAGTGTTACCTTCCAGTCAGACCCAATAGTGTCTGTTCTTTAAATACCCTCTAAATACCTCTTATACACACATACACACATTTCTCTTTATATGTCACAGGAAACCAATGTGGTTAATTGAGAACAGGAGTGTCGTGTTTTGTGTGAGTGTTAGTGTTTTTGAGCCAGATAAAACAAAATGGTGGTGTCTTCCTGAACAGGTTTCAGTGTTGCCTGAGTGGCATGTGACAGCCCGTTGCATGATGACTGGCATAACCCGGCTGTGCTGTAATAGACGTGTGGATGAACACGTGGATGAGTGCTTCCACATCCTGATGAGGTGAGAAAGACTTTACATTCAGTACAGTATTGAGTTGTGTGTGTGTGTGTGTACAGTACCTGCACACTTGTTCACATCCTTCATGTATGTTTTTTCTATGGGCAATCACACCTTCACGTGTGGATGAACACGTGGATGAGTGCTTCCACATCCTGATGAGGTAAAAAAAAAAGACTGTTTTGAGTGTTGAGTTGAAAAATGCTAGCCTTTACCAAACTGCTAACCTATTATGACTGCTGCTACCGTTAGCGCAGTCATATTGGTTTACTCTAGGATTTTTTTTTTCATTAATTTTTGGTGACAATTCCCAGAACACTGGGAGACCAGAGAACATGGAACTTGTTGTAGATGTAGCCCCATCCAGATGATACGGAAAAAGCTGCTTTGCTGCCGAGGGGCTACCAAGATTTTTAACACTGGGACAATGTGAAGACCTGGGACCAAATGTGTTTCATAGACAGAGCAAGGAGGGCAAAACATATCAAAAATCTCAGCTTTGTTGTGACTGAACTGTGATAATTTCCTAGCTTCCAGCCTTTATTATTATTTAAGCAGTTAAAGCCCTAAATGGTTTAGCTCGACAATAAATGTCTTGATCTTGTGATCTTGTGTTTCCATACTCCCCCCCCCCCCCAAAAAAAAAAGTTCTCTCTATTTTCGCGCCTCGAACCCAAAGGGGATTGGCCAATTCCGTTGTGTCCCTTTGGCTCTGCACTAATCCTGCTTCTATCTTATTTCACAGTAGAAAGTTTTATGTCTCATTTAAAAACATAGCTTTTGTCCCTCAGGCCTTTGCTTTTTTAAAATATATATCTCTTCTCACTTGTTTGTCATTTTCTTTTGTTCTAATGATTTGTTTCATTTTGTATTTGTTTTTTTCTCATTTTATCCACATTTCACCCACTTTCAATGTTGAATATTAGTTTGATTTACACATTTTATTCGTTATCCTTTTTTAGTTGTATATCAGGAAGGTCCCAGGCCCGCCCACTCCCATCATCCTGATTGGTTCCTCAGTGCACACTGTAGACTTTCCACTTCCTGGGAGCCAACCAATCATCTCTCAGGCCCTGAGGGGCTAAACACCTGACCATCAGCTCCCACACCAAGAAAGCACAGTGGAAGACGTTCTTCCTGCAGCAGCTGAAGAAATCCCACCTGCCT
>CM059265.1:41150435-41157935 GCA_030347295.1 Setipinna tenuifilis
GCATTGTCATGATTTCCCTGATAAATTATGCAATAGTGGAGGGTGAATTAACAGGCAGGAGGCAGACAGCAAGGATAAAGTGTGTTTGTGTGAGAGAAAGACAGACAGCAAGGATGAAGTGTGTTTGTGTGAGAGACACAGACAGCAAGGATGAGATGTGTTTGTGTGAGACAGACAGCAAGGATGAGGTGTGTTTGTGTGAGAGACAGACAGCAAGGATAAAGTGTGTTTGTGTGAGAGACAGACAGCAAGGATGAGGTGTGTTTGTGTGAGAGACAGACAGCAAGGATGAGGTGTGTTTGTGTGAGAGACAGACAGCAAGGACGGAGAGACAGACAGCAAGGATGATGTGTGTTTGTGTGAGAGACAGACAGCAAGGATGAAGTGTGTTTGTGTGAGAGACAGACAGCAAGGATGAGGTGTGTTTGTGTGAGAGACAGACAGCAAGGATGAGGTGTGTTTGTGTGAGAGACAGACAGCAAGGATGGAGAGACAGACAGCAAGGATGAAGTGTGTTTGTGTGAGAGACAGACAGCAAGGATGAAGTGTGTTTGTGTGAGAGACACAGACAGCAAGGATGAAGTGTGTTTGTGTGAGAGATAGACAGCAAGGATGAAGTGTGTTTGTGTGAGAGACAGACAGCAAGGATGAAGTGTGTTTGTGTGAGAGTCAGACAGCAAGGCTGAGGTGTGTTTGTGTGAGAGACAGACAGCAAGGACGGAGAGACAGACAGCAAGGATGATGTGTGTTTGTGTGAGAGACACAGACAGTAAGGATGAGGTGTGTTTGTGTGAGACAGACAGCAAGGATGAAGTGTGTTTGTGTGAGAGAAAGACAGACAGCAAGGATGATGTGTGTTTGTGTGAGAGACAGACAGCAAGGATGGAGAGACAGACAACAAGGATGAAGTGTGTTTGTGTGAAAGAGACAGCAAGGATGGGGTGTGTTTGTGTGAGAGAGACAGCAAGGATGAAGTGTGTTTGTGTGAGAGACACAGACAGCAAGGATGAAGTGTGTTTATGTGAGAGACAGACAGCAAGGATGAAGTGTGTTTGTGTGAGACATAGACAGCAAGGATGAGGTGTGTTTGTGTGAGAGACAGACAGCAAGGATAAAGTGTGTTTGTATGAGAGACAGACAGCAAGGATGGAGAGACAGACAGCAAGGATGAGGTGTGTTTGTGTGAGAGAGACAGCAAGGATGAGGTGTGTTTGTGTGAGAGACACAGACAGCAAGGATGGAGAGACAGACAGCAAGGATGAAGTGTGTTTGTGTGAGACACAGACAGAAAATTCCACCGAGAGTGGTGGTTATTATTCTTTATTACATACACCTTTGAAGAGGACTGATGGGCCACAAGTGGCTTTCACCACACACACACAGATACACACACACACACACACACACACACACACACACACACACACACACACACACACACATACATGAGTATGCACACACAGAAGCACACACCTACAGGCACACACACACAGTCACAGAAGCACAGGAATGAACACACTCACACAAACAAGAATGCACACACATTCACACACACACACACACACATACATCTACAGCCACACAAATAGTCACAGAAGTGCAGGAATGAACACACACACATATGCGCACACACACACGCACACACATACACACACACACACAAACACACACACACATACACACACACACACACACACACACACACACACACACACACAGAGGAATGCACACACACAGGAATGCACACACATACACACACACACACAGACACACACACACACACACACAGACACACACACACACACACACACACACACACACAATAGACCCAGCACTGGCCCCGAGAGCTGTCAGCTTGAGTCCCCATCGCTCTGGGTTAGGGCAGCGGCGCTGGGTGAGAAGTGCATCAGAGAGACAGGAGGGGCTGAGCGGCGTAATATGGCAGCAATAACGGAACTGCGGGAGCTGGCTGACTGGGTGCAGATAACAGGCTGCCATTGGCCGCGGGGGCGGGAGGGATCGTCTGGTGGTGCGGGGTGGCGTGAGGAACACTAACCCAGAGCAGGGGAGCCGAGGCTGCCGCACAGATGGTTCAGCAGGACGGCTCCTCAAATGAGCTTCAGGCGATACGTTTCAAAACCGCTTTCAAGTGGAGAAAAGAGATCTCTGGTAGCCAAAAAAGTAAAACACAGGCAAGCGAGAAAATGACAACTGTGGAAACATTAGAGGAGAATTCATGCACCATCTTTTCTCTAAGCAGGAGGGGGTAGTACATCAAGAAAAGCAACTTTAAGAGGTCTTATAAGTGTGCATCGTCACATTGGTGTGCATGAGAATTTTGGGAGGATGAAAGTTCTAAAGAATGTTGGGGTCCAAATAATATATAATGTGGAATTCTAGAATCCTACATTGTTGTAGAATGCATTCTTTTAAGAACACATTCTAGTAGCCAAGACAACATCACTTGACAAAGGAGGTGATTTGAGCTGAATTCTGAAATGTTAAAATGCTGCAGTGTTTATTTGGCTGGCAGTGGTGAATCTCTGTGGGGAAGAAGGCACCACCTCTGGTCTGATTAGCCATCTTCAGCCACCTGACCTATGCCTGTAAGTGCTCCCGCGCACTGTTTCCCATTATCCAAATGACCAACGAAGGGGGAATCAGCCAGATGACAGTCTGATGAGCTGAAGCTTGTCACTATGGGAAACAGACTCATTCTGACTCTCCAATCAGCAAGGGGTTTGCCTCATACAGCCAATCAAAAAGGGGATTAGCTCACATAGCCAATCAGGAAGTGATTTAGCCCATACAGCCAAATTGATATAAATGATGATACCTATACCAGGATCAGAGTGGTTTAAAGTAAATGTTTATGGTAGAGATTTATTTCACTACATTGTGGAACAGGTGTGGACTGATTTTTCCATACATTAAGATGCAGATGACACAAATTTGTCACACCAGGATGGTAATGTCAGTGTGGGACTGAACGGGTCTTCATGTTAATGCACATGGCGTGTCATGTGCGTGCGTGCACAGTGCGCCTTTTTGGCTGTGAGCATTTAGAGTCTTAATGGCCCAAAACAACAGCGGCGGCGGCGGCAGCGGCAGCGGGGATGATTCAGGATGCTGTGGAGCGCCCAGATGGTGCAGTTGGGTGAGACTCTCCATTCGCTTCACCTAGGAGGCTCCCGGCAGATGTTTAATTAGTCCCAGAGACAGACTTTTGCGATGGGGTTTTTTTTTATGGGAGAGGGACCTGTTGCAGATGGTCTGGCTGTGCACAGAGAAGTTAATTAGCCTCTGTGCTTTGAAGATGAAAACACCACCAACCACCAACGTCCCCACTAGTTTCTGTCTTGCTGTGGACCACGGCCATACTCTGCGTGCTTGTGTGTGTGTGTGTCTGTGTGTGTGTGTGTCTGTGTGTGTGTGTCTAGTGAGTGTGTGCCCGCATTACAATGGGACATGAAGAGATGATTCACCATTTTTCTGACAAAGTAAAAGTGTGTGTGTGTGTGTGTGTGTGCATTAGAATGGGACATGGAGAGATGATCCACCATTTTTTTCACAAAGTAAAAGTGTGTGTGTGTGTGTGTGTGTGTGTGTGTGTGTGTGTGTGTGTGTGTGTGTGTGCAGGTGCGTGTGTGTGTGTTGGAATGTATCTGCAAGAGAGAGAGAGAGTGTGAAAGAGAGGGCCTGCCTTGGACAGCATCCTTTCTCTCTTAGAGTGTTGGAGAGCTTTCACCCCACCCATCCCCACCTCCCAAAAAAAAGCCTTATTGATTTCCGTTGCCACTTGCCAAGCCGTGTGCTGTGGCGGGCTTGTTTGGGCTGGCGTGCTGGGCACAGCTCAGACAGTGATGTATGTGGGTGGGAGGCACTGTGGCCCACCAGAGACCACACAGCCCGCCAACAATACACCACATTTATTAAGAACTTGCACTTATTAAGAAAGTGGCAGCTCAGTTGCAAAAGCAATTTCTTTTTTTTTCTGTTTTTTTTTTTTTTTCTTCTTCTTCTTCTTCTTGTTCGCTCTGCCCCTCTCCTCACTACCTCAATTTGACTTCTAGAATGTGCTTGGAGAGAAAACCTGCCAGAAGCTTCAGAGTTTTTCAATTACCACATGTACACACATACGCACCTGCACACTCACACACACACACACACACACACACACACGTGCGCGCCTGTGCACGCATACACACAGATAGATAGTAAGATACATAGACAGACAGATAGAAACAGATAGATAGATAGATAGATAGATAGATAGATAGATAGATAGATAGATAGATAGATAGATAGAGACAGAGAGAAAAAGAGACAGAGAAAGAAAGAGAGAGAGAAACACACATACACACACACAGGTTCATTCCAGACGCATTTTGTAGCTTGTTAATCCTCATGCTGTTTTCTCCTGTGCAACAAATTTCTTTCTCTGTCGCTCTCGGTCTTCCTCTCTCTTTCTTTCTCTACCTCTCCTTCTCACCCCCCTCCCTCTCTGTCTCTCTCTCCCCCTTTGTCTCTCTCTCTCTCCTCCCTTTCTCTTTCTCTACCTCTCTCTCTCCCCCTTCCTCCCCCTCACTCTCTCTCTTTGTCTCCCCCCCTGTCTCTCTCTACCTCTCTCTACCCTCCCTTCTTACCACCCCCCCCCCCCCCCCCCACACACACACACCCCCCTTCTGTCTCTTGTCCCCCCCCCCCCCCCCTCATCTCCCATGCCCAGCTGGGGTTGTTGATGACCTGTCTGGGGCATAACTCAGCTTCAGTGGCTTGTTCTGTTGTCTGCACTTAGGGGTTGTGAATGCAGCTAGGCAATTTTAGTCATCACGGAACACTCAGATGATGTTCTGGAATGTTCTGGATGTCAGCCTGACCACACTCTGCTTGCCAGGCCAGTGTTGTGTTCGCACCAGGTACTCTCTGGAGGAATGAGCTCCTGTGACATATGCAACCGACTAGTCATCAGGTTAAGGGGACTGGCTACTTGGTATTCAAACTCATTTTGTCGGATTTTCTGCTTTGTAGGTAGCCTAGGCAATGTCACCAGAAAAAAAAGAGAAATAAAATATATACAGGGCTATTTCAACACCCTGGGAGTATTAGTACCCAGTACAGGTTGACATTATTTGGCTATATCATGCAATGCAAACCTATCATTGCAAAGTCTTATATCACTAGTATTTCTACTGTGGGAAATGGTTAAACTACTTGTGTGGGTGTTAGCGTAGCCTACAGGATAAACCAACCCTGGCAGATTGTTAGGGATAATGATATTAACCATGCAATTCAGGCAAAAATGCTAACTGTCTCCCATTTTGCTATAGAAATTGGTAGGCTAATTAGTGTTGGTGTAAACCGCTAGGAAGGCTTACTTTTAAAGCTGACACGATTCAAGCTAATTAATGAATCATTTGTGTACAGTAATGACAGCAGAAGGCAGATGCAAGCCTAGAACAGGTTAATGAGGAATCGGTCCCCAAGGTGGGGACGTGTCAAATGAGTTGGTACCAAGCTGCGACCAAACCTACACCCTTTTAAATAGATGAGGCAATGAAGAGGGGAGTGAAAAAGACAAAATAACATTTAGAGCAGTTGGTGGAGGGTTTGCGCTCCTTACATTCGCATTACTTGTCAGATTGTCATCTGCTACCCATGCCTGCTGGTAGGCAGGGGGTGAATTACCTCTCCATAATGGGGTGTGGGGGGGTACTACCTTTTACCTTTTACGTTTTACATGAATTACATTAATCTACCAGTACCCCCTAATCCTGCTATTTTTGTCTATTTAGGGGATACTTGGGGCTCTATTTTCACGATCACATGCGCATTGTCTAAAGTCTGTCGCGCAAGTTGCTTTGGGGGCGTTCCCGACACAATTTGGTATTTTCACGGCGGAAAAAGCGAACATTGCGCCCGGCGCATCGTTCAAAAGGGTTGGGTTAAGTTACTTCATTAGTCATGGGTGTGTTTTGGGCGTAACATACAATTAACCAATGAGCATTTATACTCTTATGTATTATGTTATGTATCATACTATTATGATTTACCCGGATGGGAGAAGCTTTTCGGTGGAGGACACCGATCTGCTCGTGCGTGAAGTAAAAGCGCTTGAGTAGTTAATATTCGGGGATGGAAAGAATCCCCCCAAACCTCCGCGGGTCATAGGAGTATGGGAGGAAATATCTTCAATAATTGTGTCCTCCTTTGGCAAGAAGAGAACTTTCGAACAGTGCCCAAAGCGGTACAACAACGGTAGAAGACGTGAAACAAAAGCTTTAAACTCAAAGGAAACATCAAAAATAAAACGTGGAGGTCCATCAAACCATTAGTCCACTAGTTTTCTTTTTGATGATTAGTCAATTTCATTTCTTACAACTTGCCACGCTGTTTATTAAATAAACTGCAGAACATTGCAATCGCTGTTTATTTAAAACGACAAAAGAAACTGCAGAACATTGCTATAAACTGCAAAACATTACTATACTCTTATTATTTGTGCCTGTTTGCTTACTAAAACATAAAAACACATGGCTATACAGGCATGTTGGAACTTTTCTGCCAGTTCAGCTCGACTCTCTGGCGCAGCAGCAGGTGCATCGGGGTTCAACGCGTTGTGCGCCGAAAGCGGTACAACAACGTTAGAAGACGGGAAACAAAAGCTTTAAACTCAAAGGAAACATCAAAAATAAATGGAAGGTATAGGTCCATCAAACCATTAGTCCACTAGTTTTCTTTTTGATGATTTGTCCATATTATTTCTTACAACTTGCCACGCTGTTTGTTTAAAACGACAAAAGAAATCGTAAATAAACTGCAGAACATTGCAATCGCTGTTTATTTAAAACGACAAAAGAAATTGTAAATAAACTGCAGAACATTGCTATAAACTGCACAACATTGCTATATTCTCATTATTTGTGCCTATTTGCTTACTAAAACATAAAAGTACATGGCTATACAGGCAATACATGTTGCAACTTTTCTGCCAGTTCAGCTCGCCTCTCTGGCGCAGCAGCAGGTACATCGGGGTTCAAAGCCTTGTGCGCCTCTAAAATAGCTTTTCAACAATGCGCCAGTGACGAAAAAGCACCTTTTTATTGATCAAAAGCGCAAATGGTTTATGCGTCCTCATAATAGCATCTGGTGCGCTGTGCGCCAGACCATACCTCTTCGTTTCGCTGACCCGCCAGTCACGGCGCAATGTCATCTGCTATCTAGACAACGTGATTTTTTGCCTGAAAAAATGAACGTTGCGCTGGCACAGAATAGCAATGACAGCATGCGCATGTCGCGAATGCACAATGCGCCGCGGCAAAATAGGGCCCTTGGTCTTATTTGTGGGGTGCTGTACCCTAGAGTACCCCCAGTAATTCGAACTATGCTGGTAGGCTGTGTATGCTATAGATGACAGAACTAGCTCTCAGCATGCCCAGGCTGTTCATGCTAGACTCCTCAGGAGTCGTCCTTAGCATTGCTGGATCTGACATCTGGAAC
>CM059265.1:41165435-41195435 GCA_030347295.1 Setipinna tenuifilis
GACATTGACATCTTTTTTTTTTTTTCAGGAGCTCAAGTTATTGGCGGGGACAAATCAATGATTGCTGGATATTGGTGGGGACGCATCCCCTTCGTTCATGCCAAGTCTGCGCCCTTTCTCTATGGTGAGGGCTACCTATACTGTCAATGTATAGGCTACCCTTTGTTAAGGGTAGTGTGAGTTACAATTAGCACTAGGCAGACAAAATGGCATTGAACTACTATGGTTTTATTAAAGGTTGTTAAATGCATTTCTCAGCACAATACACCTACTAATTTCGAAGACCACTGCTCTCAGAGCAATAACCCAACCATATCAGATAAGGCCAGGACAAAACGATAATTTCACAGTCGTTCAGGCCTTAAAGTGTCATATATATATATAATAACTATTATATCACAACAAGAACATATAGTCATTTTCTGACTATAAAGAAAAAAAAGCAAAATAACATCAACAAATACAGAAATTCATATGCCCTTGGCCATTGTTTGTTTGTATAGAGTGGTGAGAACAACATAACATTATTTCTAATATGCAAGTTCTTTGCAGTGAGTGATGGTGTGCACATCCACCGTGTAGGTGCAGGACAAAAGAGTCGAAGTACATGAAAAACAAAAAGGATTTTAAAAAAGGAAGTAAGTGTGCGGATATTCCTTTTTGTTTTTAATATGCAAGTTCTCTCTGTCAGTTTGGAGCTCAGTGAGGTTGGAAAGAGCTGTCGATGGTTTTACCCAGAATGTACACTGGGGGTGGGGTCTATCCGTCCCACAGAGACAGCATTAGGGGGCGGGGTCTATCCGTCCCACAGAGACAGCACTAGGGGCGGGGTCTATCCGTCCCACAGAGACAGCATTAGGGGGCGGGGTCTATCCGTCCCACAGAGACAGCACTAGGGGCGGGGTCTATCCGTCCCACAGAGACAGCATTAGGGGGCGGGGTCTATCCGTCCCACAGAGACAGCATTAGCGTCTGTCTACTATGGGCCCGGTGTTGCCAGATTGGGCGGGTTCCCGCCCAATTGGGCTTGTTTTGACTTTGTCAGGCGGGTGAGAAACGCCTTGGGCGGGCAAATAAAACGTGGGCTACTAATTGGCCAAAGTATTGTTGGGCGTTTTTTTGGTGAAGTGGGCAGGTTTTCGAACGCAATTGGGCGGAAATCACTCAATCCAATCTGGCAACACTGTATGGGCCTTCAGTCTGCAACAGTACTGCAGCAGTGCAACATCTTCTTGCTTTGAGTTATGCTGCTGAATGTGTTTTTTCTGCTTTCTAAACAGAGTTTGTTTTTTTAATTTGTTGCTTAGCCCACTTTTTTAGGCTTTGTGGGACACATAGGCCCCGCCCCCAGTGTACATTCTGGGTAAAACCTTCCACAGCAGTGCAGCATGTTCTTGTTCTAAGTTATGTTGCTGAATGTGTGTTTTTCTGCTTTGTAAACAGAGTGTATTTTTTTATTATTTGTTGCTTAGCCCACTTATTTTAGGCTTTGTTATTTAATTATAGTTCATGCAAAGTAATGTGATGTATTGTTATTCAGAGTGTGTATTACCCCTTCATATTTGGGGGTGAAACCGGTTATATTTATATGTTGTAAAGTACATTAATATGTTGGTACCCCCTAACCCTGTTATTTTGGTCTCTTTAGGGCGTACTGGGTTTTGATCGGGGGTTACTGTACCCCCAATACCCCCTGTAATTCGGACTATGTTGTTATTCCTAGGCTTCTAGAAGAGGGGGAGCCAAAGTGGCCGAAACAATTAAAGCTTCACCGATAGTTAAAAAATTGTATGTGGAGAGGATTATCCAAGTTTCAAGAAATCAGCTAAGTTAAAACAACTAGGTGAAATTAACACAACTTATTTACATCCATAAATAAAACATAAGGTGGTAATTAATTAAAGTAAAATACACCCAGTGGTAGGTAGAGTGCACAACCAAAACTGTGATGAAACATTTTATTTTCGTTTTAATTAACTGGTAGAAGAAATATAAATAAAACCGCAGAGAGAGGGGGGGGGCTGGCAGTTAAAATTAACCTGCAAACACATAAATAGGAGAAGAAAATTAGAAACTACAAAAGCTCCTTAGTTTGGGGAATATCAGAGGAACAGAGGAACAAGAGCATTGAGAAAGTAAAAGTCCTGCCACGTATTCCTTCTGCCTGTGCTCTTAACACAGGTCACTAATTAGCTCATCTACCTAGAATCAGCTCGTTCAGTGGAATTGGCTGGAAGAAAAATGTGGCAGCTGGACTTTTACTTTCTGAACCCGGGATGTCCGCCTGTGTCATTCTGGCACAAACAGGCCAGAATGGTTTAATAGCCTGAATAGACATTAGCAGCTCTGTCAGCAGCCTGCTACAAGCTGAAACTGAAACTGTCTAACAAAAATAGAATCCTCATCGCTCTGAAATGGATGTGAGTGTTTAAGCATAAAAGTGCAATGCCCCAGGGGGAGAGAAAGCGAGGAGAGGAGAGGAGAGGAGACTTTTAAAAAATGTAGAAAAGCAATCTTGCCCTAATCCTCAACATGCATACAACAATATATGATATAACTAATTATATTTATTCTGTGCTGTGTCGCAGTCATTAATGATAGTGGCATTCATATTTTGTGACATGGCTGTAATTTTAGGAAATCAACTCCGACAAAGATTTAGTTGGCATAATTATCTTTAATGGTTTTCACCTCATTCTTTTCAGTATGGCAAGCAAAGATGTTTTTCTGAGCACACATTATCTCCTCTGTATGTGAGGATTATTTAGTTCAGTTATCTAAAAGCATATTTCAGTCTTTCACTGTGTGTGTGTGTGTGTGTGTGTGTGTGTGTGTGTGTCTGTGTGTGTGTGTGTGTGTGTGTGTGAGTTCCTATGTCAGACTAATATGAGGCATGCTGGGTAAATCTCAGAGGGCATCTAAGGTCTTGGAAGTCTGAGTTGTGTACACAACACACACACACACACACACACCAAATTAGCTCACATTTTATGTAGATGTCTTTCATAAACATGTGTTGGTAACACTTTATTTAAAGGTGTCTGCATTAGAGTGCCATGAGCATGTTAAAAACATGACATGATACATATCAAAAACATTAATGACACTTTATTGATGTTCATGATTGTTGTTTGTTATATGAAATGACAAATGTTACCCATAATGTGAGTTTTAAATAAACAAATAGACAAATAAACAAGCATAAAAATGTAAACAAATAAACTTTGCTTTTGTTGCAGGGTGTCCTAGTGAGGAGTTTGTGGTTCTCACGATATAGCGCCTGTGATCAAATAAAAGGCTTCACCTTCATCAGCAGATGGCAGTATATACTCGCCATCCCTTCCAGCGACAGCAGTCTGCAGTGGAGCTGAGACACCTTCAGCTGGACTGCTGACAGTGGAGACAAAATGACACTACTGCAGAGACCCACATTTGTAATATTACAATATCACATTTCATTTATCAATTTACAAGTCTTATGCACAGCCAGTTTTCAGGTGCCGGTGAAGTGCAGTTAAGGTAATCTAGCGACAGAAACAGTTGAATCACCGCACACTGAAAAGACTTAGTTTAGCAAAAAGTAAGTCTTTTCAGTGTGCGGTGATTCAACTGTTTCTGTCGCTGGATCACATTTCATTTAATTGTACAACAATAAACTTTTTTTTTTAGTTTTAAATTCACATTTACATTATTAATATGTCATATTGGTCAGTTCTGCAGTGCTATTGGATGGTAGATTGGGTAAATAGGCTCAGTTACCTGGAAGCTATGAAGTTATATGACCTGCAAACCAGCACTTTGTTGCACCTTGTCCAATGGATTGCATTGGAATGTTGGATGTCAAAATAAGTAAAAAAAAAACAAAAAAAACACTGATTTCTGTATCATATGCCTCCTACAACAACATCTAAAAGGTAAAAGAAAACATTTTTGCAGTGTTTTTCTATGTTTGGGTCTCTGGTGGTTAAAAATCTTTTTCAATGGTAATGCTTGCTGTAGCGAAGAATTATCATAGAATTCATGGGAAGTATTTATCATAGACTGGGTCTTCAGGACAATTTCATGACATTTCAGCTCAGAGATTTTTGTATTTTATTCAGCCAAGCCTAAGCTATTGGGAAAGAATAGGCACAACATGTTGAGTGGTCCATCTCCCACGGTAGGCCATGTCTAGGGTTTGTAAGGATCTGGCCATAGAGCCCCACGGTTTACCCCTGAAAGTTGCATATTACTCAGCTGGACATGAAGGAAAAGTGCTGTTCTTTATTTATTATAATCAAGTGTGCTATGAAACTGCCTTGGGCGGACATAATCTTGACCAAATAATACAATTACAGTCCTTTTATGGAGAGGCAGCATATATATATATATACACACTTACACTGCAAAGTGTATCAGAAAGGCCCAGGGGTCAACCAAAAGTGACATCAAAAAAACACCAAAAGGTGATGACTAGGTGATGACAAGTGCAAAATGTTGGCAGACAGAGAAAAGACCGACAAAAAATAATCCACATTCCTGTGTCCCAAGTCTTTCCTAACACCTGTAGTTATTACTCTGACACCTGTAATTATTGTGCTAACACATGTAATTAGTATGCTAACAGCTTGCCAGAGTAAAGTTTTTTTATTACTGCCCTCAACATTTTCCCAAAATGTTTTAATATTTAGTTTCAGTTTTTTTTTCTAATGGTTTAAGCACATGTTTTGTAACTATTGGCTATGTTTGCAAAACATAAATAAAAATAAAAATTAATAAATTAATAAAAAATTAGCAAAACATTGTAGATACCTTACAAAAGCTAATACTTCTTGCTTAACTCTGTAAAAATTGTGTTTTTGTACCAAACAGTTAACACAAACCATCATATTAATTAGCACACAATGCAGCAACTACACACTGATGGTATGAAGGAAAAACACATCTAGCTTTTGGTTTCTCTGTGCACATGATATGTCAGTTTGAGGTCATACACAGGGATCCAACTCAACACACAGGGATTCAAAGTTCAAGTATGAATGTTCATTTACACACATCAAAACAAACATAGAATGTTTTTTTCCAAGTGAATTTCACAAAGTACAGTACAGAGTACAGTATCAAGGCCTGACATGATGCCTGGTCAATGTCTGTGATCGAGTGCCATCACTAGGGTTGTGTGTGTGCTCTAATTACCATACCAATGAGCCTGAAGTCAAAGTGCATGTCGGGTACCCCAGAGACCCAGGTTCAAAGCCGTGTGGGGTGACTTTTCTCCACTTCGCCTGTATGCCTCCTCCATTGCCTGTAGAAGGGCCATGCATTGATTGGGATGATGGTCATAGACCTTCCAGCGCAAGGCAGAAAAGGTGAACGATGAACAACAGCATTTTGATTTATAGCATGTTACCACCATGTTGTCCTCTGATTATGACACAGTGTCTAATAATGTTCCTGCCAAGTCTCCCCATTATAGTGAGGTTGAAACATGCCTCATCCACAAAAATCAACTCCTCACCTAGGGCGTCTGCATGTAGCCAAAGAGTTAAGATTCCTAGATTAGATTAGATTATCTATGCTCTTTGATGTAGCTCCATCACTCTCTGAAAAAGATAAAACAAATGCAACACAGCAGGCCCATGCACAGCACTATAGTCTGCACTTCCAGATCCAGTACCAATGATACTATAGCCCTATACCTACTGATGCTTGGCACAGTGTAGTGGCTCAGATTACGCTGAATTTGTTGGCCACCTTCCTTCAGGGTCATTCCATGGTCCACTATGTAATGTAGCTCTGATGTCATCAATAATTCCTACCACTTCACCTACCTCCACCTCCTTGTCCTTGTCCTCATTGTCCTCTCCCTCTTGCTTCTTCACCTCCACATCCTCATCCTCGTCCACATCCTCTTCCTCCTGCTCCTTCACCTCCACATCTTCTTGCTCACCCTCCTCTAATTCTTACTCTTCTCAGTCTTCCTTCTCTTTCCATTGTACTCCAACCAGAAAGCTTATCGGTGGCTTACTTGTAGTACTAAGGCTGATTGCAAAGGGAACTATTTATCTGCAATGGTTTTGTCCTGTGACACTGTTTTGCTAGGAGTGTGTTGATCATTCGGAAGTTGAGTGTAAGCAGTATGTATTAATAGTTTTAGAAATTGTGCTGCAAGAACCACTGTTAGTGTTGAAGCATTCGAAAAAAACTGTAAATGAAGACAACACAGCTTATATTGGGAAGCATGGACTTGCATTAATTTCCTTTATTTTAGTTGTATTATTTATTCTGATAATAAAACTAAACTAAAGGATCAACTGTCTGGATCAACTCTGGGGGCTACACAAAATAAATGTGTGAATGAGTTCTCAGCTTCTACTAGCATAAAGATCGAAAGTATACATACTACATGTGGAAACAGATCTTACAATCAAGCTATCCCTATACAACCCAATTGGGACTACATTATTATACCATATAATATGCACAATTATTATGTGAAAAAAATACTCATAGCAAGCTGGGTATACTTGATAGGACAGACTGTGTCAGGGGTTACAAAGCAGTTAAAAGTTTGGGAACCACTGTTCTACAGGGATATTGAGTAGCTGGGAGGACTAACCCAGCTGTGGGACCCACAGCTCAGTGTGCGAAGAGCCAGGGAACAGTGCAGGGCAGGCAGGTCACAGCAGTCGACACTCCAGGCTGGTGCATTGATGCCTCCCTGGAGGAGACTACAGAGTGGACGAAACGAGAGATTATGTGCAGCGTGTCCCTGTGTCCCTCAGGGCCACATTGTTTCCTCCTAGCCATTGCTTTAGTTTAGACAAACCCTTTCAGAGATGGATTCCAGCACGCAGTAAGGCAGCACCTGGAGCTTCTCGGTGAGAGTGTCTGGTGTCACACATGTGGAGACTGCCTTGGTGACATGACTATTGAGGAAATCACAAATTCATAACATACAAGTGAGTTTTTGTACTCTGCAAACACAACAAAGACGTTACTTTGCTAATTCTTTATTGCAGCTCCACAAATCCCATGCTGCACATCACCAATGCAAAGCAGTGCAGTTTGGTTACATAGAATATTTAGTGCAAAAAACAACAACTGTGAGGAAAAAAATAAAACTGTGTCATCACAGTTATACCATCACAAATTCATGGTACAAGCAAGTCTTGCACACAGCTCACAGACAAAAAGAGTCATGGTTTACAGATTTGCTACCATCACAATAAATTTGGTGCAAAACACATTTTCTTACAAAAACAATATTAAACTTAATGCCTGTAACCTATCCCTACTTTCCTCATGAAAAATATTTACTGCTGTGTATCCACAGCCATGATACAGGTTATTAATACCTCTGTCATCACAGGTATTTTCCTCAATGCCTTTAAAACCGCCGGTGTGAAGCCCCTCTTTAAAAAGCCAAGTGTACTACTACAGTACACCAAATAAGTATAGGCCCAAGCAGCTTAACCTGTTCTTAAGTGAAATACCAATCCGGTACAATTCCAATCACATTTTAGAGCCAATCACAGCACAGAGACCAGACCACCCTAACTAAAATAGTTAGAGATCTCAGATTTCAAAATCTCTGCTCTGGTCTTCTTAGACTAATGTGTTGCCTTCCACACAATTGACCACATCATACTACAAAATCATCTCAAAAGCTGGATAGGTCTGTCAGTTCATGTACTAAAATAATATATTACTGGAAGACAATTTTATGTCAGTATTGGGGACCATGTATTCAACTAACATGACATGCCCTGTGGGACCGCCCAAGTCTTGGCTACCACTGGGCAACATAATCAAAGAACATCACACTTCCATAGCTATGCTGACGACACACAACTCTATATTTCAGTCGAGCCAAACAAAAGCACTGCCCTACACTCATTCATTTCTTGCTTGTCAGCTATTACGCAATGGATGAGTAATGACTTCCTAAAACTAAAGGAAGACAAAACTGAGCTATTACTTATTGTGGCCAAAGATAAGTGAGAGGCTCTCTACTACAGTCTGGGAAACCTACACCAACTTGACAGAGAAGAGGTAACAAGGTGTGATTATTACATTATTATTTTTTTATTATTATTATTACATCCATGGGAGTGCAGTATTTAATATTTTTGATAGGTGGCAGCATTGCAGCATTTTTCAGAATCTTGAAATAAATAGATTCAGGAAATTTCTGATAAGGTTAAAACCCATAATACAAACTAGTGATTGATGTTCCTTACTGCACATTAAATGTTTTCTTAAAAATAACATCTGCTTCTAATATGCCACATCTGTTAGTGAACCAAGCACTTATGGAATGTCTGTTCACTCTACAAGGACAAAGGATTCTAAGGAGGAATATAATTGCTTCCCTCTTCAAAGTATGTACAGGATTTCTGGATTGTCTGAGGTTTTCTGTGGAGTACTGTTATGCTCTCAGGAAAATGGATACCTGTAGTTCTCTATCGTGTTGACAGTGTTTGTCCTATACTGCAGTAAAAAACAAAACAAAACAAAAAACAACCAACCTATCAACTCCCTCCAAACCATTGGACAAACAGTTATACTGGCAATCACTCTCAATAATTGTCCACTGGCCTCAAGAACATTCCCATCTACTTTTAAATTGGCTCATTGGCTGCTGAATAAACCTTCATTCAATCCTGTCTCCCCATTCCCTTTCCTTTTCAACACATGGGTAATTTCAAAACAAGTCACTGATTAGAAAACTTTCTTGACCTGCCAGGATTTAAAAAGAAGCCAGGCGATTGAAACAGCTCTGCTGTCTAAGAGAGGAGCTAAGCCTACGGGTTTGCGCCAAGCCTCAGAGCTGCAGGTAAGTCCTTACATCTCATCTCATCCTGCTAGACCAGCGGCTTTTGACACATTAAATCATCCTCCTTTGTGTGGAACAGATTGTGCAAAAATCAGTGTACACCATCAGTGTAGACAGCCAACTTGTGTACATTCTAGAGCAGTGGTTCCTAACCTGGGTTCGATCGAACCTCAGGGGTTCAGTGAGTCTGTCTTAAGGGTTCGGTGGAGGTGTGTATGTCCATTCCATTCCATTCCAGTTGCCAGGTGCATTACTATACTGTTGGCATTCACACATTACTTTTTATGGCAATTTCAATGTTTTACCATAAAAAAACGAAGAATATTGACGGATATTAATAGCCAATTCTAAATATTGTTGTGTAATTAATGGCAAAAAATGCCATACATGGCACGACCTGACAGCCCTGCCATTCAACCCATGATTCGTGACATCACCCTCATGGAAAGAACTTGGTGTGCTGAGTAGACTTGTGATGGTTGCTATTGTATGTCAATTGTGATTCTCAAGTCACATTGATTTGCAGTAAATATTCATTGAGTTATGCTTTTGTGTGACATTCATATTTTGTTAGTTTTGTTCTTTGAACGCAGTGATTTTATGTGCAACTGATGAATGGTTCATTTTGTGCACTAATAAAATATATGGCTATGTTTTGAATTTGAAAAAAAAAAGCATTTGTTATTTTCCAACTATAAACGGTTTGCCAAATGCAGGTATGAAACTGGCAGGGTTCAGTTACTCCAACAAGGTTAAGAACCACTGTTCTAGATGAATAGCCAGTTGTGCTATGTGGCTACAGTGTAAAGTGCTAGAGTGGCCAGCAGAGGGCAGACTGGGCCTGCATTATGTGCTGGGTGCAGAATGTGTCAGACATACCCAAAAGCAGAGGCCATTCTACAATCTCATGATACCCCAAACAATTAAAAAAAATCATAATTTCTCTTAAATTCTGCAGCAAGCACCAAACACTAACTGAACCGGGCAATAGAAAATAACTTTTAGTTTCATTTTTTATGGCCCATTTTAGCTGCTGGTTTGATATTTGGTCTATGTTGTGTCGAATTTACAAATCAAATCAAATATATTTCTCATTCTTTTTCCTCTTGGCTTGACCTTAAACAACACGGACAATGGATTGAATCAGAACACATTAACCCTTTAGGGTTTGTGAGCCTTCAGGGGGCCCTGTAATGGCCTGGGGGCCCAGACTGTTTCCTGTATTGCCTTTCAACAACCTACGCCACTGTGAAAAAGTCCACTTCACTCCCCTACCTTCTGAATCGAGTTAAAACGCTACATGGCTACGTTGGGACAAAGCCCTGCCTCGGCCTGTTGAGCATGACAACGACCAAACATTTGGGACAAAGAATCTCCTCAGTCTGTGTTGTTGTGTGTAGACAGATGACCGAGTAGATGATTCGATGATTGAGTATGACAACAGCCAAAGTTTTCCAGTGAACATGCTCCTCTGTCAGGTGAACGTTGCTGTGTAAAGGGTGGTGGTTGCTGTCCATCACTGACAGCAACTTGCTCAGAGTCCTTTCCTTAACCACTGAGGAGAGTCATATCACTTCTATTTGCAGACACTACATAACTATGCCTAAAAGTGATGGCACCTGATTGTCTTGTTTTTATCTTTGCCAACACACAGCCTTACACACCACTTAATGCAAACCAGCAATGCCTATTATTGGACCAGAGAACTAGACCAGTGGTCTCTGTATTTCATGGCTTGTCTCTCCTGACCGTTTAGGTCTTTTCCGTGGCATATGTACACAGACCTTCAGCTGAATCTCAATTAGACTGAAAGCTTTTGTTATCCCAGCCAATTTGTCCACCAAGATGAGGACATTTCCACTCTCAGAACTTTCAGGCAAGTGACAGAGAGATGGTCTGCAGATGGTACAGAATGCGATAGTGTGTCTGGTTTTTAGTTGATTCAAAAGGGCACATGTCACTCCTCTGTTTATTAGCTTTCAGATAGGAAGAGTGGAGGGAGAAGCTGGCGATGTGGTGTTGAAATTTAAGTCTAGTTAGTACTTGGTGCCTTCAGATCACTTCGCTTAAGCGTGACGTGAAATTAAGTTGAATAGATTGTCAATGATGGTTTGGAAAGATAAGTGATATATTTTATGTCATAAAAGGAAGTGCCCAGTGTTGTCTTCATTGTAGATCAGAAATCACCAAGACAGACAGACAGACAGACAGACAGACAGACAGATAGACAGACAGTCAGACAGACAGACAGACAGACAGACAGACAGACAGATAGATAGATAGATAGATAGATAGATAGATAGATAGATAGATAGATAGATAGATAGATAGATAGATAGATAGATAGATAGATTAATAGATGTGGACAGGCTACTCTGAAGTCCCCCACACTAAGGGTTGCTCAACATTTTTTACTTAAACTTAAAGATTTATCTACACGTTTCAAGTCAGGAAATATCTGTCATGTAGGTAGGTTACCCATTTTGCCCCATTTTTCCTAGCCTTGGTATTAATTTAGAGCTTGACCTACATCTGCACCAGCACTGCAGTAGTTAATTGGAAAAGTGGGCCTAAGGTAGGCCTACAGTTTCTAGCTATGAAGGTTTCACCTAAAGCACTTTATGATGACAATCTAAAGGGAAGCTTTTCTTGTTACATTAATGTTTGGTGGTTTACACAGTGGGCGTTTGATAAAGATCAACACTTTTTTTCGTCCCTCTAGCGGTAGATTACCGAAATAATCATCCCCTTTTCTCAGCCATATGATGTCCACACGATGTCACTAGCGCTACGCCTACTCAGTTTTGCGCTGTGCGATGGTTTCAGATTATGCAAATAAAAGTCAAATTATCAGTTTACCTTAAGTCCTAGAAAGCTGTTCCTTCAACTCATGCAAATACAATTATTTGAATTTCACCCGAGCGCTAATGTCTATTGTAGGGCCACGCTGTCATGATGACACAGCGAGCTGTGTTGTATTTAAGGGAATCACAGAAAGTAGGGTAATTGACTGTGCAAAGCAAAAATCTGTTCCATTGTCCAAATCTTGTCAGGCAGTGCACGCATCTCCTAACAGAGCCAGTTGATAGACGTGTAGGTCTGTTCATTTTCTAAGTTGGCATCATTTTAGGTTGTCATTTCTTTCCCCGAGGTAGTCCGTACGGCGAAGCGTAATAGTGATTGGACAAAGTGTAGGTGTGTGGTATAATCAGGTGTAATTAGCTCGCTCGACAACATCGCTCTTCCACTGGAATATTATTGACACGCCCAGACTACGAAGCGGAGTTTGACCGAAGTGCTAGGCTAGTGCTGTCGACCAAACATGACAGTTCTTGGAATCCGCCTCCAGACCGACCCCAGTTCCCGCCTCTTTCGCTCCCATTAGCCAGCATTTCACCCAAGCCCTGCACAAAATCCATTCTTTTCCTCCTGTCACTCACCGCAGTTGCCTAGTATCGTACATACATCATACTAGACTGTGCTATACTGTTTTCCACAGGAGGAAGAGACGCTGTCATCTGCAAAAAAGTGGCAGAAACCATTCTAAAACGTAAAGCCCATTTGGCATTTACGCATTTTTAGGTAGTCGCGCGTATGTCAGTATCGCCGCCTTTAAATTTTCGCTGCAGTAACACACGACGGCTTTTTTGTGATATAAGCAGCCGCAGTTTTGCGAATGACCACTTTTATTTGTATCGAATCAGTTAACGACTCGGTAAATGAGTGAGCTGTGCCTTTTATCAAGACACCAGTCAGACGAATTCTGCTCATTTTGTTGCTAAGGAGCAGAGGCTCTTGTCGGTTTGAGGGGTTGTGGACAGCGCCGAAAAGGTAGTCACGGATGTCGCGACAGTGCAGTTTGTCCCGTTGCCACCGGGACCCGTGTTGGTGAGCACTCAAGACTGAGAGCCGCGGATCTGGGGGAGTGTCAGTGAAACGAACGAGAGGAAAGCCTGCCCTGGATTTCAATCATTTGCGAGATAAGGCCCGAACGTACAGAGAAGGGACAGGGCCTCCTCCTTCGCCTCCTCCGCTTCGACGCTACCCCCTCATTCCCTGTTTCCTCCGTGATTTGCTAGGATCCGCACGCGGGTGAAGTTGGATACATTTCGGCGAGGACTTACTTGAGAGCGAGGCCCCCTGGACCCCCTCCCCCACTCCCTTGCAACCCCCTCAATCCATCTATTTCTCCAATTTTCGAGCAAGGATTGTTATTCCACAACCATCCAAGGTCCGTGTGGTTTAGTCCCGTCGAAGCCGGGCTCTCCAAACCAGGGGGATGACTTTAGAATCTATGATGGCTTGCTGCCTGAGTGAAGAGGCGAAGGAGTCGAAACGAATTAACGCAGAGATCGATAAGCAGCTTCGCCGAGACAAGCGAGACGCCAGGAGGGAATTGAAATTACTTCTTCTGGGTACGGTGTCATTTTGCTATAAAACATATTGTACGTTTTTGCGTTAGTTGATCCTGTCGACCGTGGTTAAAGCTAGTTAGCCTTTAGCCACACAGAATCTAAGCTAACATTTATGATGAGATAGAGTTAGCTTAAAAGCTAACAGCTAATTTACTGGCTAGCCCGCAAGAGAAACATCTGTAGACAGATTGAAAGCCAGCTGGCTAAGTGCAGGCTAGCTTGCTTTTTATGGTCCTGACAAGCTAGCCTAGCGGTAGCTAACCACTACATTTCTGTTGGCCGAAATGGAGGGCCTCAACCTTTAGCGGAGAACACTCACTTACATCTGGAATGGGTCAATTCACACAATAGACTGCTTGTTGACTTTTCCGTTCACGTCGTATGTGCATAATCTAACGGTGTTTTTAGCTAAGTAGTATTCACAATTAATGTCATGTTTCTTGCGGTCTAATGACTTGTGGGCAGTCGCAGCTAGCTCACTGGCTAAGCGATGTTGAAGACTGCTTGCAGTGGTTGTAAATCAGTTGGACCCATTTTTGAGGGCCGCAGATAATGATCTAACGAGATTACTTGTCCGCTCCGAACTGCTCCTCTTGTCACGGCAGATGGCTCACTATGCCAGCTTTCTTGTGCGTGGGTTGTTAACGTTATAAAAGGGTTAACTTAGTGCGAACCATTCACATTAGCCCATTAACATAACGTACTCGATATGTTACATTTTGGTGTTGGTAACGGTAATTTAACCAAAATTTAGTTGCCAGCCATACATCCAAACTGCAATGTTGAGATCGCTAGTTACCGCCAAGGATTAAACGCCAGGCGCTCAGTGTTAAATCAAATGCGCTGGCCAACTCAAATGTTGGCTCATTATGACATAGGAGATATCAAAGCAGATAAAACGAGGCCAGATCGTTTTGCAAAATTTCGATTTGTTCAACGCTGCTTTACTCCATAGTGAAGGGATACTCTTGTATGACAAGAGTCCAGTCTAACCCTGCCAAAGCGTTTTCTCCTAAAGGCAGACTTTGTCAGTCATTGGTGGGTGGCCTCATTCTTATTGTCATAGAGGTTGATTAGTGAATGAAAATGATTTCGTTTTTTTTAAAAACGATTAGTTATAGTCCATTCATTTTTTGGAAGTTGTGCATGTAAAGTGTAGTCTACTTCACAGTGCCGCTGAACACTCCAGATTTTAGACCCTTTTACTCCGTCACCCAAAACAAGCTCTTAAAATTTAATGTGCCCCAATGGTTGCAAATAACCATCTCTCTCCGCTAGTAGTTGGCACTGGAAGAGAGATAATGTAGGTCAACACAGACTGTTCGTTTCTTTGTTCTGTATGAAGCCGTCTCCAGAGTCCTCATTGCAGTGAGACCCAGGGAAGAGCTGGTACCATAGCCCAGCATCGAGACCCTTGCAGCGGCAAAGAACGAGAGAGTTGGCCCTGTCTGACAGTGGCTGGAGCCCCACTCCTGTGGCCGTGATGGGTAGTTAGTGTGTTTTCCAGCTCACACGCATACCAAACCACACACATACACACAGGGCGTTTATACTAATGTGAGTTTGCACACTAGGGTATCAGAGCTGGACAGCTTTTCCAATCATTTCCTATTAGTCTTCAGCTCTGCACCACAAAATAGAGGCCTGGAGATAACTCTGTCACACACACACACACACACACACACTTTCTCCCAGTGCTTATGGGTAGGGAGATTAAACTCCAGGAGGGTGTTGACTTTTCTCTGCACTCATTTTGGAGCAGTTATAGGCAGCATATGAACCCTGCGCACCGACGGCACACTTCCACTTAACTCAAGCAGGGGGCTAACTGCTAACTACCGCACCCCCTACCCCCAAAACACCCAGTACAGTTGCAACTCAAGCAGGGGGCTAAGAACTGACTACCTTACCCCTTTCCCCAAAACACCCTGTACAGTTTCAACTGAAGCAGGGAGCTAACGACGAACTACCTCATTTCCTCCCTAAAACATCCAGTACAGTTTCAACTCGGGGGATCTGCAATGGTTTTTTGCACTAGCTCTTTGTCTGAAAGCAGACATGTAGGTCATTTGCTGTTGAACAGCCTCAAGAGATGGAGAGAGGAGAATGGGAAGGGAGTAGGGGAGGAATGGCAGTCTCTGTAGGGTGGTAATTGGGGGGTACAGTAGTGTCCTCAGTGGGGGGTGGGGGTTCAGAAACCTTTTGGCATTAGAGAACACTCTGATGCTGCCCATCATACCCCGTATACCCACCGGCTGACCAGATCTGTGTGTGTGTGTGTGTGTGTGTGTGTGTGTGTGTGTGTGTGTGTGTGTGTGTGTGTGTGTGTGTGTGACCTACAAAACAGGCAATGCAGCAACAGGACTAAAGCCACCATCCCACCCAGCCCAACTTGCACAGAGAGATGTTAGGGAAGAAAAGTAGCTGTAACTGTGTTAGTTTCTGTGTGTGTGTGTGTGTGTGTGTGTGTGTGTGTGTGTGTGTGTTTTGTGCATTTTGTCCCTTTCTCATCCTCCGGACTCCCAAGCCTCCCTCCCCAGTCACACACCCATCCACCCCCCCACTGCCCCCAGCTTTATTTCCCCCTCCCGTGCTGTGGCGAGGGGTGAGAGAGTGTCGCTCCCTTATCCTGTTACCGGCGGATCCTAAACGAATTAAGAGTGTCTAGATCAGGGTCGGGATTAGCCTCCCTTGGCCCTAGCTGGCTTTATGAGTCAGACTCACTGGCCAGCAAGCTCCGCTCTGAGTCCAGGTACAACGTCTGCTCTGCACTCCGGCCAACGCCTCTTTCAGACCCCTTTTTCCATCCTTCGGGCCGGGGTGGCATTTGTTTTGTTTGTTTATTCGTTTACTTGCACTTGAACAAATACCCTTGCCGCTCTCGGAACCCCCGTGCCTGTGTGTGTGGCTTCCGTTGAGCAGTTGCGCCAGATTGGACTGAGTTGTAGTGGTTAGATGTAAGAGTTTTGCCATGTGACACACACACACACACACACACACAGACACACACACACACAGATAGATGGAAGAGAGACAACCACCCACCCCTCGTGAGTGTTTTAGTTAATGCTGTATTCCTTGTTGTCATGTTTGTATGCAAGCTCCCTGTGTTGGGGGGGAGGGGAGGGGGGGGCATTTTTAGCCGTTTTATTTTAGAGACAGGAAGTCGGTGACACTGGACTTCCTGGTCCTGGAGGAGGACCAACTTAGCCAAGCATGCCTTTGTGTGGCAAGGCGTAACGCAGTGTGTATAACTGCGCCCAAAAGGATATCGGCCTCTGAGTTGTATGTATGTGAATGTGTCCACCAGCCTTACCGCATGATTTAAGGATGGCCATTATAAGGGGCCTTACTCACACACACCCCCCTCCCCCCTCCCCAAGGCAGAGACCTTTATGGTATGTGTGTGATGGTAGTTTATATAAGCGATGCTGAAGAGGTAGTTACATGAGGTAGTTTGTTTTGCACTGGGTACTTGACTGCAATGGTTAGCTGGGATTGGCTGCTGCGCTGCACTGTGCTGTGGAGGACCAAGGCCAAGCCACACAGACAGACAAACGCCCGCTGGCTCACACTAACAGTAGGACTTAGTGTACATATAGAAGAAGATCACTTCTGCTGGCACCACATACTGTGGCCTATTCTAATACTCGAGGCGCAAGCTGAACTTTGTGCTGTGGATAATCTTTGTTCACAGCCAATTGTTTTTTATAGGGAGTGCTGTAGCTGTAGATGCCCTTCGGTGGGTGAGTGTAGGAGGTCTCTCTGTTGCACCCTTGCAGAGTAACCCCCATGTGTTGCATGCAGAAAGCTACTGCTGTTGGCATGGTGGGTACACATGGTAGCCCCCCCCGTCTTCCTAACCCCTGTAAACGCATCCCCCACCCCATCAACAACCTCAGCCATGTCAGAGATGTTCAGTCATTCATCAACCAATAGGCTGTAGTGAGTTAGTTACATTGGCTGATTCACAGCTACATGGCCTACTGAATGAGTGAACATTTCGGGTTTACCCGTTGTTGCCTGTTGTGTTTCTTACATTTTTCCAGTGACACCACCCCACCCCCCCCCCCCCCCCCCCCGCCTCTTCACAACCCAGTAGTGTGCGTTGTAGAGGGCCTCTGCTCCACTCCCTGCTCACTTCTGACATCTAGACATGAGCCTGATCTGGTCCACCCTACATGTGTGGATTACCAAAGGCAGTGATTTCAACATGCACATGTTTCCTTCCCAGCTCTGTTGCTCCACACACCTCCAGTACAGGAGGACAGCAGTCGACTCGTGTGTGCAGCTCTGTGCGTGCACATACTAGGCTATAATACTGTGTGTGTGTGTGTGTGTGTGTGTGCAGCACCCTGCTAACGATATATATGCTCGCTCTCTCTCTCTCTGGCGCTTGCGTGTCCCTCTGTGGCCCCTCCTCTCCTTATAGCCAATATGGGAGGCAGGATAACTTCTGAAACTCATGACCCAACCAGCAGGGTTATGCAGAGGATGTAGCATGTTGTTTCCCCATGAGTGCTTTTTTGTCTCTGCACAGCAAAATTAAATCAGTGGCAACCACCTTCTCTTTTTTCTCGTTTTTTTGTGTGAAAATGGCCTTCCTGTTCGGATAACGCTCCTGCCACCTGAAGTTTGCAGTGGGCCTTGTTTTCAAACTGTGAAACCCCACGTAGAGGTTTAAGGGAGCTTTCTTATGTTTTGCCAGAGTGCAAACCTCTCTCTCTCTCTCTCTCTCTCTCTCTCTCTCTCTCTCTCTCTCTCTCTCTCTCTCTCTCTCTCTCCACTATTCAATATGAGCCAGCCCCTAATGAGCTCTGTATTGTTGCCAGGACCCTTTTGCAGTATATGCCTACTGGCCTGTAATGCAATGCCTGGATCAATAAGGCATTACGTCTCATTTCTAATGCACTAGTGCGTCAGGGACTAATCATATTTATGGAGATGATGGCCCGGACATGCAGCTAGCCGTCCTAGACTCTCGGCAGCTCTCCTCTCCTCTCCTCTCCTCTCCTCTCCTCTCCTCTCCTCTCCTCTCCTCTCCTCTCCTCTCTGGAAGGCATCACATCAGCAGCACACTGCGTCTGGGCCTGCCAGTGCAGTGCAGTGCAGTGCAGTGCAGTGCAGTGCAGGGCACAGCACGGATGGGTTCCGGAATAATCTAGCATCGGAACATCTGATAAGTTCCATCCCTTGTGTCGCTGCTTCAGGAGTCAGTGTGTCTGTCTGCACGTCCTCAGCTGTGAATCCATTAGGGTAGTCGGCCACTTTGCCACTAATTCACAGCGAAAATTTGGGCGCTGTGGCTCCTTTAGCTGTACTGTATGTGTCCATGTTTACACGCTAAAGAAGAGAAAAACATGGACTGCAATAACGCTGTTTCACTCGTGTGGGGTTTACAGGACATCAGGTGGATGTGTTTCAATTAATGTTTCAGCTGTTTGCTACACCGAAAGAGAACATCTTTAACAGTTTGTCTGCAAACACCAAAGTTTCCTCATTTCCTCCGAAGGCCATGGTCTGCCATGCATCCTGTTACATGTATAATCTCCCCTTGCAGCCACATATCCAGTCCTGCTAAAGAAGTCAGCACGGTAGCGAAAGTATGGAATTGTATATTAGTCACTAGATATGTCATTGATATGTCACTGGCACCACACGATCTTCATTCAAACATTGCAGGTCCTCTAAATGAGTTTCGCAACCAGTTTGACGTGTGCTAGTCACTGGCTTGGGCTTCACCACAGAGCATCATATCAGATGAGCGAACTTGTGATGAAAGAAGTAAATCTCATGGTAAACATGGCAGATAACTGACAGGTACTTTTGCATTTTGCTTCTACATAAAGTAAAGACATGAGTCATGTTCTTTACATGTTTTATGGGTACAGTTTGTCTTTGGCTGTACAGATATTGTGATGTACAGAAGACCGCAGCAACTGTCGACTGTCACTGTGTCTAGATAGAGCCACTATTGGACTTAAGTTGTAGTTACTCAGATATTCCTACAGAACTCTTCATCCTCTTCGGCCTCCTCCTCCTCAGCGGCTGCCTCCCTCCGGTCCACTCTCAATGTTCCACTACCCCCTTCCCCTCCGACCAATCCCTCACCTTGACCCCCAACCTCATCCTACTACCAACCTCATCCTACTGCTGTGGCGACACAACCCCCCCCCGCCCCCCACCCACCACACACACATGCACACACAGACACACGCAGACGCACACACACAGACACACGCAGACGCACACACACACACACACGCACACACACACACACACACACACACACACACACACCCCCCAACACCGGACCACTGCCCCATGGCTGTGCCCCCTGGTGCAATCGCACAGGCCATATGAGGCCAGGGCCACGGGCCGCTGCCTGGACTGGGCTGGCAAGCCCCAGCCGTTGCCTGTACTTGGTCAAAACAGCACAGCCCTTTAATTTTCCAAAAGGCAGGACTGTCAGTGGAGGGTGGTGGAAAGGAGGAGGGAGGGGAGGGGGTGGACATGAAGGTGTATTATAGAAAGGAGCAAGGGTGAAGAAAAGAGGGACTACAGTCGTATTTCCCCCATCCGAAAAAAAAAGAAAACAAACATTCTCTCATTCCCTCTCTCTTACACACACACACACACACACACACACACACACATTCACTCCGTCTACCCTGTCTCTGACACATCAGTGGCCACACGACAGATTGGCACCATGTATAGGCCCTGAGCCAAGGGTGAGTCTTCTCACTTTTTTTCAAGTCACCTCCTTCCACTGCCCCCACTGCCCCCTCCTTCTGAGGCCAACACTGCCCCCCCCCCCTCCTGAGCCCAGCAGGAACAACAAGGGAGCAGGAGAAGAACGTATTAAAAACGACTTCCCCTCCCCCACCCCACCCCCCTCCCCTCACACCTCCTGGCTGCACCTGTTAGCTATAAGTAGGCTACCTCACACTCAATATGGCATCCAGCAGCTCTTCAGCTCAGAGCATGGCCTCACTGAAAAATAAGAAAAAAAAGGACTACTGCTTTAGAGAAGGAACAGGAGGAGAGAGGGCAAGGAGGATGGAGAGGTGTGTGCGTGTGTGTGTGTGCGTGTGCGTGCATGTGTGTGTGTGCATATGTGTGTGTGTTTGTGCGCGTGCGTGTGTGTGTATGTGTGTGTCGGGGGGGTGGAAGGAGGCCAGCGAAGGCACAGCCTGTGGGGAGGAGAGAGACTGAGACTGGGGAAGAGAGAGAAGTGAAAAGGAGAAGAGTGAAGCCCTGTCGTCATGTGGTAACGGGAACAGAGGCCATGGCTGACTGAGCTTGGCTGGCCAGAGGGCCGAGACGAGAGGAACCGGAGAAGCCGTAGCCTGAGCCGGGCCCGAACCGGATCAGAACCGGATACGGGCCGCAGTCCGGACCCGCTCCTGTGCTGTTGTGTTCTGCACCGCACCTGTCACGGGTCCAGGTGACATACCCGCCCGCACAGGTGACATCTTGTGTGTCGTCTGTTAGGGCTCCGCATCAGATGTTCGGAGCACTTCCTGTTTGCAGCTGGGAGGTGGTGGTGGTGGTGGTGAAGACTGTAAAGAGATGGCCTCTGCTGTTGGAGCCATATGTGTGTGTAAGCACACAGTGGTGTGTTCATAATTACTTTTTACATGTACTGTAATGCATACAAAAGGTATACATGTACTGTAGTGCATACAAAAGGGCCCAAAGCCTTTCTTGATTGTGTACAGTTACTGTGTATGTGTAAAGGTCTGTGGCAGATACAGGGATGCTAAAGTGCGGAGTTGTGTAGATCAGCCTGTTGTCTGGTACACATGGCGTACATGAGGAAAAAACACACAAGGTGTCACATGATGATCCACCACAAGCATGTAAAACACACCACAGTATTGCACATATGAACATGGTAGCATGACTTGTCTCTTTCTCTGTCTTACACACACACACACACACACACACACACACACACACACTTGTTCACACACACACACACACACACCTGGGTTCAGGGAAGAGGGAACTGTGTGTGTACAGTGAGGTAGAGTGAAACTCACACACACAACCACACCCAAACACACATTTCAGACTTTCATTTTCACTTGTTCTCGTTTTACATGCTCTACCACTCACGAGACACACACACACACACACACACACAGTCACCACTTACGAGACACGCACGCACGCATACACACACACACACACACACACACACACCCCACACACGCGCACACAAGCACAGACATACACACTCGCGCCCATCTCTGCAAAGTCTTTCCAAGTGGTTTCCAGTAGCTCCTTCTTGAGAGATGAGCTGGGCACTTTGATCTCTCCCAGTCTCCCACCCACTTACTCCCGCTGTCTTGGTTCCTGTCCTCCCTCTTGCTCTCTCTCTCTCTCTCTCTCTCTCTCTCTCTCTCTCTCTCTCTCTCTCTCTGTCTCTCTCTCTCTCTTCCTCTCTGTCTCTTTCTTTTTCTCTCTCTTGCTGTCTTTGCTCTCTTTTTCTTGTCCCTTGGTCTCTTTGTCTACTACTTCCTCCGTCTTTGTCTCCTACTCTCTCTATTTTTCTCTCATTCATTGTTTTATCTCTCTTATCTCCCTGCCTCCTCCTATGCAGCAGGGGCATGCCACCTGTCACATTCGGCTCTAATGGTGTGCGTGTGTGGTGTGTGTGTGTGTGTGTGTGAGTGTGAGTGAGAAAGTGTGTGTGTATGCGCTTGTGTGAGTGAGAAGGTGTGTGTGTATGTGTGAGTGAGAAGGTGTGTGTGTATGCGCTTGTGTGTGTGTGTGTGTGTGTGTGTGTGATTGAGAAAGTGTGTGTGTATGCGCTTGTGTGTGTGTGTGTGTGCGAGTGCGTGTGTGTGAGAGAGTAAGTGTATTAGTGAGAGAGAGAGGGAGAGAGAGAGTTTATCAGAGATGATACAACACTGGTTTTAGCAGAGCACTAAGGGGAAAATCCCTAATCCCTGTCATATTGTGTTGTTTATTTCAGCGTTGACAAAAGCTGGCATTATTTATTTATTTATTTTGCAGCAACAACATTGATGAGTCCCCTGTGCCAGTCGTGCAGACTGAGGTTAGCGAGCGCTAACTTCTACCCCAAAAGAGCATGCCACCGCTGCCACCGCCGCTGCTAAACTACGCTGCTAAACTACGCTGCTAAACTACGCTGCTATCATGTGACATGTGCCTGCTAAAGTAGTGTGTCCTATTACGGATATTGTGGAAAGGCAGTGATGGCACTTAGTAGGCTTTTTCACATTTCCAAGAGAACGGAAACTCAATTAAAAAAAGAAGGCCCCTGTTGACACAATGGCACGCTACGCCCATTCCTGAAGAGTAAATACAATAAAGTAGGGGAATATATAGGGCACCATGCCGATATCACAGCGTTGCCATTGGGAGATGCGCGACTTATGGTGGCGGTGAACAGTCTCACCCCTGCCCTTGCACTTGTGGTGGCATATGAAAGCAGCACCAGCAAGGCCAGTGTGGCCAAACTGGGCAGTCTGTGATGGCAGACTTGGTGAATGTTAGTGCACCAATGCTATGCAATGTTAGGAGATGGCGATCTCACTTTGTGTTATATACAGTGTTCATTCTTTTCCATTTTGTGTTCAGCACTAGACCCCAGAGAGAGAGAGAGTATCATTGGCTTATGGGGGAGGGCATCTAGGCCAACAAGGCTGGATCTGATTGGCCAGATATTTGGCGTGCAGAACCCCAAAAGCATAGCTCATGAAAATGTGTCATTTACTACAGCATTGTTAAGCCTTGTTCCCTATTGCACATGGTAGTATCACCATACTGTGATATTGTAGTATCACCATACTGATGTGATGCGGTAGACCCTGTTGGACTGGGCAGCTGCGGCCTGTCTCCGGCCTGGCCCGGTGTGTGTGTGTGTGTGTGTGTGTGTGTGTGTGTGTGTGTGTGTGTCTGTGTCTGTGTGTGTGTGTGTCTGTGCGTGTGTGTGTACCACATGAGCGGTGGAGCCGAGCCGTGTTGAGTGTTGGCTTAGGCTGGTCTGCTCCCATCCGTTATGATCAAATAAGGCAATGTGGTCATGACTGTGCTCTTGTGACGAGCTGCTTTGACAGCTCCACACACACACACCCTCTCTCACACACACACACACACACACACAACTTTTATCTTTCCTCCTCTTTTTTGTGGCAGTCATGGAAGGATATCGGTTTATGCTCATGCCAGTCCATTGCCAACCGGAAACACACGCACACACATGCACACACACACACACACACACACACACACACACACACACACACACAGTGGTTTTTATGAGCGGAGGCGCCCAGAGCCATCCTGTTCTAGAGCGAGAGTCCAGTGGGGTCATGACCTCAGGCAGACAGTGGTTCTATTAATACAGGAGGTGAGGGCCTGCAGGAATCAGCTGTGGGTGTGTGTGTGTGTGTGCGGGCATGTGCTCACGTGTGTGTGTGTGTGTGTGTGTGTGTGTGTGTGTGACTGTGTGTGTGGGTGTGTGTGCTCCCGTGTGTGTGTGACTGTGTGTGTGTGTATGCCTGCAACAAGACCAGTGCAGCAGAGCACTAATTGAGTACATCTCCCAGGCCGTGCTTATGCAAGCCCACGGGGAACGGTATGGCTCCCACTCCCACATGGGACAAGAGGACAGGTGAGGAGAGCAGCACAGGTGAGTGAGGAGTGAGCGACAGAGAGGGAGAGACGACTCTGGAGGGAGGACCAGAAGTACGAGAGGAGGCATCCAAACCAGAGGAGCAGGTGGAGGTGGAGGTGAAGGGAGTGGTGGTGGTGAGGGGGAGGAGGAGAAGGAAACGAACCCAGGGGTAGGGGGTAGGAGGCCAGGGCCGACCGCACCCTTAGGGAACAGCAGGAAGAGTTACAATACAGGGAGCAGGGGAACACAGAGAGAGCGTGAGAGGGACAGAGAGCGAATGAGAGGGACAGAGAGCGAATGAGAGGGACAGAGAGCGAATGAGAGGGACAGAGAGCGAATGAGAGGGACAGAGAGCGAATAAGAGGGACAGAGAGCGAATAAGAGGGACAGAAAAACAGCGCGAGAGGGACAGACAGAGAGAGAGAGAGAGGGACAGAAAGACGGCGCGAGAGGGACAGAGAGAGTGAGAGAGAGAGAGGGGGACAGAAAGACAGCGCGAGAGGGACAGGGAGAGAACGCGAGAGAGAGAGAGAGGAAGCAGGGGAACAGATGGAGGGATAGAAAGAGAGAGAGAGGGAGACCCAGAGGTGAAATAGAAGGTGACTCCACGCAAGATACAGTTGGATGCCGAGGGCTCCCAGGGACAGTAGGAATGGCAAAAAGAAGATGGGCCTTCCTTGTGAAATGGGTAGGCTGCTACAGCTGGTAGCCTTGAGCCAAGCTTTCGAGCAGCAACTGCTGTGCTGTGTTGGCCCCACCCTTCATACTGACCACCATGTTGGCTCTGGAGTACTGATGGTCAAACATGAGTTAGGCTTTGTCGTCAACCATGTTGGCTCTGCAGTGGCAGGTCTGTACAACTGTACAGTCAGAGACATGTCTTCAGAGAGTAGCCCTTTGACCCTCCTGCATCTGTCCACATGGTCTTTGTGGTGCAGAGCATGCTGTTGAGAATTCACTTGTTGGGAACTGCACTTTTGAAGTGCCATACAGCTGGGTGGCACACAACATTGTATCCTCAGCTTGACTGACACTGACTGACTGACGGTATTCGTAAGTGGTGGCCATATTGGCTGCACAGATTCTGGTCTGCACAGAGGCTCAGTCTCAGTCTTGTGTGGCTGGAATGCTAAAGACCAAAGCTTTGCTTACGGCCACCATGTTGGCTCCAGGGCTGCAGTTGTCAAAAGGTTGCAGTGTTGAGCCCTGGCCAGACACACTCCCTCTTCCTCTTCCAGGCTCTCAGGAGCCACTGCCATTTGAGCAGGCTCTACAGTCTGTGTGTGAGTGTGTGTGTGTGTCTGTGTGTGTGTGTGTTTGTGTGTGAGTGAGAACACGTGCCTGTGTACCTGTGTAAATAGTAGGTGTATTGTATTCCAGATTGTTTTGGCCTAAGTCAGATATGCCAGTCAACTGCTTTAAGTTTTGGGTTTCACTTTTTTTTTTAGCCATCTCTTGCTCTGATCCCTTCTCTCCCTGTTCCTTGCTTTTTTCTCACTCCCTCTTCTCGCCTAGTCTCTCTACCACATGCACGCACGCTTGCACACACACACACTTTTGTTCTCCTTGATAAAGTGCCTGAAGGTGTCTGAATGACCTGAGTTGGACTGCGGCTCCCCTAGTGGCCATAAAAATAGATCAGGTGCCATTCTGCTGCGTTACAAAAGAGATGAATTTCTTTCTTCTTCCTCGCCCCCCCCCCCCCCCCTTCCTCACCATATCTCCATTTCTCTGTCTCCCTGCCCCCCCCCCCCCCCTTCACATTTTTCTCTCTCTCTCCCTCTCCCCTCCCACTTCCCACTCCTGCCTTCCCTATCCATATCTTTATTAGTCTCTTTGATCTTGTTTCTCTGTCTTTTAATGCTAGAAGTTGGGTGGTTGCCACATAGCTATGATGCAATGCTTTTTACTTTATTTGAGGCGATCCACAATCAGTATCGTCACGATTCTTTATGTGACGCGATACAGAAGGTTGATTTAGCCGTAGCCAACATTCTGAATAATTTCTCCCATACATCACACTATGTGCAGTGTGGCTGTGTCTTGGCACGGCCGATTTGTTCCTTAACTTCCGTGTCAGTTTCGGCTGTGATGCAGGAGAACCAGCGTGGCTCTGTGTGCCATCTTGTGGACTTGACGGAAAATGTAGTCAAAGTATACTTATGTACAAGAAAAAAAAAATCATAATATTAAATAAATATTGCAGTGCTTGCAATACGGCACTGCATCACAATAATGTTGTGCCAGATAGTATTGCAGTACTACAATAAATCCGCCCCCTCTCTGCTCACCACCCCCTTCTTTCCCTCCCTCCCTCCCTTTTTCTCTCTCTCCCCTTCTCCATCTCTCTCTCTCCCCTCTTATTTCTCTGTGCTCCATATTCTGTCTCTCCTTTTCCCCTCATCTGCATCTCTGCTCTGCTCACATTTTTCTGCCTCCTTTGATTCCGTTTCCCACTCTCTCTCTCTCTGCCCCCGTCTCCCGCTCTGCACGCCATCTTTCTCCGCCAGGCGCCAAGCGTTTACCGCTCTCTCTGCAGGCATCTCCCCCTTTCTCCTCTCCTTGGAGCCATGCGCCCTTCCTCTGTTCTCCCTCCATCATGATTGTGCCCAAGTTTGCCATCGTTCGTGTGTGTGTGTGTGTGTGTGTCTGTGTGTGCGCGCGTGTGTGCGCGTGCATGCGTGCGCATGCGTGCGCATGCGTGCATGTGTGTGCATGCATGTTGTTCAGTTCAGTTGTATACCAAATAACCTGCACACTTTTTCTAGTGCTCTTCCACTTACACACATATATGCTGCATACACACACACACACACACACACACACGCACACGTGTGTGTATTTATCCTTTAGTGTGTGTGTGTGTGTCTGTCTGTGTGGTACTGAATGGTTTGTAGGGAGAGTTTAAGAAACGAGTAAATACATTTCTGTTGTGATGCTTGTGATGGAGTCTCTGAGTCTCTGAGTTTTCAGCACAGTGGGCAGCAATAAGGGGGTTGGTTGGTTGGTTGGTTGGTTGGGGGGAGGTTAGAGCCGCAACTTTTACATTACATTACATTGCATTTGGCAGACGCTTTTATCCAAAGCGACTTACAATCAAGGGGGACATAAGCAATAGAGGAGGACACAGAGTAGAGACACAATAGACATATGTACTTCTGCATAGGGATAGAGAGAGAGAGAGTTTAGATTAGTGTTTGTTAGTTATATTAGTTTTGTTAGGAAGGGAAGCAATCTCGGAAGAGAAGGGTTTTTACAAGCTTTTTAAAGATAGGGAGGGATGGCTTGGCGAAACCTAGCAGCTGACACTCTTTTGGTCCAAAAGCGTAGTGCATGGCTCCAGGGAACCTGCACTAGGCTGAGAAACTAGGCTATGCACCAGTCACATTTCTGGATACACCCGTAGCCAGCCTGTTTGTAGGTTAGCACCGCCTGTCCTCATGTATGCGTACCTCACGCATCACACACAGGCGCAGCAGCGGCAGCCGCGGTGTCATGTCAGGCCTGCAGGTCTCCCACTCGGTTCCGGGTCGGACGGACCCTGGGAACCCGGCCTGACCCAGGGCCTTGTGCGGTCCGATTGCGGCTTCGTCTGAATTTGTTGCAGAAAAGAGTGCAGTGAGATACAGTATGTCGGAGTGGTATGTCATAGTCGAAATATGAATCCTGTAAGTTAAAAAGTAGCGGCCTGGCCTTGCAGAACTTGGCCATCTCGAGGAGCACTGGTCGCACTGATTGTGCCCTGATTTCCTGGTTCCTATAGATCCCCTCAGGGTTCCTATAGATCTCTCAGGGTTACAAAGGATCCCGAATTTTGTCGTCACGGAGTAGCTAACTACTGTACATCACATCTCCACTCAGCTCCCCTCTGCTCTGCTCAGCTGTGCTCCGCTCCGCTGGTCCCCCTATGCACTACAGATCCACGATGGCTCCGCCCCAGAGTTGGGCTTCCTCCGTGTGTCTCATGTAGTAGCACTAGTCGCTCATGGGCTTATAACAAATGCTACTTACACAAGCTGTGTGTGTAATGACATAGTGATCATTTTTACTTAAAGTTAAGCTCACCTCCTGCATGCATTTGACTGATGTATGTGATGCAGTGTGAGTCAGACACGGCCAAACCTCCTGGTGTGTACAGGTCTGCATTGGTGTGCCGTTCAGTAGTTTTGTCCGGTGTGCCTGTGCCTTGCCTGCCAAACAACGACATCAGTGTGTTTTAGTGGGGGTGTGTGTGTGTGTGTGTGCGCGTGCGTGTGTGTGTGTGTGTGTGCGTGCGGGCATATACTTACTTACCACCCGACGGCATCAGTGTGGTGTTGTGCTATGTGGCAGTGCAGTGTGTGTGCGTGTGCGCAGCGTACGTGCTGCAGTGCTACAGTGTGTATGTGTGTGTTGTGTGGGTGTGTGTGTGTGAGTGGTGTGTGTGTGTGTGTGTGTGTGTGTGTGTGTGTGGTACGTAGTGTGGGTGCAGGCTGGTTGTTGCAGCTGATGCTGGAGACGTGTTGGTGTGTTAGCGTAGCGAGCTCCTGGTGTACACTGAGGCATCAGTGGCTGGTGGTTACAGTAGCACAGCACCTCAGATGGCCCTGTATGGCCCCTCCCATGTTCTCTCCCTCCCTCCCTCCCTTTCACTTTCTGTCTCTCCTTTCCCATGTTCTCTTTCTCCCTCTCTCTCTCTCTCTCTCTCTCTCTCTCTCCCCCTCCCTCCCTCCCTCCCTTTCACTTTCTGTCTCTCTTCTCATGTTCACTCTCTTCCCGTCATCCAACATGCACCCTCCTCTCCAATGCAATAGCATGTCTTCATATACCACCACCCCCACCCCCCTCGCTCCCTCTCCCTCTTTCTGTAACTGTGTATCCTTGACACATTTTAAATCCTCAACTCTATCCTCCAGAGTGCGCCAACTGCCAACAGTTTTTTGAGGAGAGTGAGCGGGAGGATGGGGTATTCAGTCATGCACATATGTACTTGTGCGCATGCACGTGCATACCCATCGCATATACTGATGCACGCACACGCACACACACACACACACCACCACACACCACACCACACACACACACTCACACAGATTGCCGCTCTTTGGCTCTGGTGTAGTGCTGTGTGTAACTCAGCTCCTGAGGGTGTCTTCCATTTTGACTATGTAGAGGGAAGAGATCACTGGTGATGAGAGGACAGGGGCTATGGGGAGGAGCAGGAGTAGATAGAAAGTGAGGGAAGAAGAGGAGAGAAGATAGAAGAATAGGAGAATGAGGAGAACAGTGGAGAGGAGAAAAAAGGAGGGATGATGATGATGATGATGATGGTGCATCCTCTTGGTCCTGGCAGCTACAGCTCTTATCTGCAGCATCCACCCACACACACACACACATTCCCTCCATCTCTCTCGAAACATGCGCGCGCGCGCGCGCACACACACACACACACACACACACACACACACACACAGTGTCATACACTCACACTTAGATGCACGCGCATGCAGTCACTAGCATGCAGACATGCATGTTTTCGCACACTTACACTCCCCTAACATGCCATTTTATAGCTCTTGCACTATATTAACACCTGCCGTGCACTAAACCTTGGTCACTGCGGTAGATGTTTTGTAAGGAGACTCTAGAAGGTCACGTTATTGCGTCTGCTGTGTGCATTTGCAGAGCAAGAAGTGTGCCCACAGTGAGGATTTGTTGGTAAGTGTAGAAAGGAAAGAAAGGTTTTTCACAGAATAACCTACTAGACCAAAATAGCCTATTTGGGTCTAGTCATAGTTGTTTTTGTGTGTGTGTGCATCCTTATAACTTCACATTGGTGTACCAGTCTTCACCTGTCTTGAAATGTGTTTCTTAAATGCACACACAAACACACACACACACACACTTCTCAAAATACATTTTTCCAAAAATATTAATACTGACAAACAAAAACAACTTCTCAAAGTTCCATTCATTTTCAGCTAGCTCCCGTCTGGAACTCTGTGCTGACATCAACTACTGTATAATGGGGTCACCATGGAGACGCTTTGTTTTTGTCTGCTTCAGCAGGTTCCGAGCCCCACCCCCCTGCTGTGAAGCTCCCTCCTCTGCAGGTGTAGATTCCTTGTTCCTCCTGC
>CM059265.1:41200435-41207935 GCA_030347295.1 Setipinna tenuifilis
ACACTCCACACTCCATGGCTGTGTCTGTGTACCGGCTAATTGTAACTAGCGGAGCTCTTTTGCATCAACTAGGCATGGACAGAAGTAAGACGAAGGCTTATTTATATTCAGACCAGGATAAGGCAGGAGCAGGAGGGGCAGTGTAGATCATGATGACGACATGACAGGCAGCTCCTTCTTATCTTTGGAAAGGCTGTGTGTGCTGTTGACTCGGCTATCGTTAACATGTATTGCAAATGATGCAAGACTCTTATGTCGCTCATGACATTTACAAATGGCAGTATGCCTGAACAGGCAGGTCTAGACTCTGTGCATGCATGCAGTTGGCGACCTGACCGCAGCTATTTGCATATGGTTTGACCACAGTGCGACATGTGAACAGATTACATCCCATGCACCACCACCAGTGGATTTGCATGCTGTTCAAATCTGGCCGTGCTGCAAACACAACAATGTCATCGCTCACCAACACTCCCTCGGTCCGCTGATTGGCTAGGATTGAGACCTGCAGTGACACCTGTGCCTTTGCAGTGACTCTCTGTACAAAACGAAGTGAAGTACGAGGGGCTGGTTTACCAGCCTCATGTTAGGCTGGCCTGCACCGCTTGCACAGACGGGGCCCAGTGTTACCCAGGTCCCAGTGTTACCCAGGTCCCAGTGTTACCCAGGTCCCAGTGTTAACCAGGTCCCAGTGTTACCCAGGTCCCAGTGTTACCCAGGTCCCAGTGTTAACCAGTGCCCAGTGTTACCCAGGTCCCAGTGTTTACCAAAGGCCAGTGTTACCCAGGGGCCCAGTGTTACCCAGGGGCCCAGTGTTACCCAGGTCCCAGTGTTACCCAGGTCCCAGTGTTAACCAGTGCCCAGTGTTACCCAGGTCCCAGTGTTACCCAGCTCCCAGTGTTACCCAGCTCCCAGTGTTAACCAGTGCCCAGTGTTACCCAGGTCCCAGTGTTTACCAAAGGCCAGTGTTACCCAGGGGCCCAGTGTTACCCAGGGGCCCAGTGTTAACTAGTGCCCAGTGTTAACCAGTGCTGACATAGACAGCTGATGTCATAGCTAAGGAGAGCTGCTCAACACAGACACGGACTTACTGTTCTGTCCATCCGTTTTAATACCAGTTTACATGTGGGATGCTAAGCCTTAGGGCACTTGGAAATACATAGCTCAGTCACATGATAATAAAAATGTCTGACATCAATTTCCATCTTTTGAACATTTCTTTTTTGCCACTCTCACCATAGGATGTTCAGTCAGACGATGGTATTAACCCATTAACGGCACTGTACTTCATGATTCTGTATCGTGTGTGTGTGTGTGTGTGTGTGTGTGTGTGTGTGTGTGTGTGTCTGTGTCTGTGTGTCTGTGTGTCTGTGTGTGTGTAGCTGTACGTATTGACTTGTTAATTGATGTTAACATCAGACTTAACATCACACAGCTCTTACTGTTGATGTAACAAAAACTGGTTTTCATAGCCAGCTTGTTTATGAAGGGCTACACCATGACACAGTCCTGCACCTATCCGCACCTCCCCAGTCATATAATCATAGCTCACCTGAGTTGGCTAGGCGTCCTGGCACTTCCTGAACCTGGGATACATACACAGTGACTTCCTCCTTTTTAATGAGGCCTGTCCTGTTAACAGTCCTCACCCCAGGGCAGATCTTTAGGGTGCTGATTTAGCTTTATGCTATCTAGGGCTGAGCCTGAGCTGTGTCTAGATCTGTAGAGTAGAGTAGAGTAGAGATACTTTATTTATCCCAAAGAAAATTAAGATGTCCAGAAGCATATATACACATCATCATATAAATATATCACATATACACATATACATTCAAGAATTGAGGATTTCTGGACCTATGTTTGCATAGGTTAAGCTCAATGGTTGTCAGTGAAGGTAGCTGTACTGTATACCTGCACAGGTTAAGGGTTAAGGTGCTGAAACTGGTGTTCGCTTCATGCCTTCCTTCAGAATTGCTCTCAGCAAAGGGTTGGAGTTAGCATGGCTAGCTTAATGCTGCTCTCAGCAAAGGGTTGGAGTTAGCATGGCTAGCTTAATGCTGCTCTCAGCAAAGGGTTGGAGTTAGCATGGCTAGCTTAATGCTGCTCTCAGCAAAGGGTTGGAGTTAGCATGGCTAGCTTAATGCTGCTCTCAGCAAAGGGTTGGAGTTAGCATGGCTAGCTTAATGCAGGGCAGTAGAGTGAATCAGTGCAGCCCTTGTGTTACTGCATGGTTTTCTGTCGCTCTCTCTGTCTGTCTCTCTCTCTCTCTCTCCCTCTCTCTCCCTCTTTCTTTCTCACGCCTGCTCTCTCGCTCTCTCTTTCTGGCTCTCTCTTTCGCTCCCTCTGTCTCTGTCACGGCTTTTTCCATTTTATTTATTTCTTTTTTGTGAAATAGGACGGTCTCTACGGCAACAGCATAGATTTGAAATCCCTCCTCCCACATGCCGTGGTTTCTGTGCGAGTATGCTCAGTTCCTCTGGCCTCCTTTCCCGCATTTGCTAGGCAGGGCAGACGTGTGTGTGTGTGTGTGTGTGTGTGTGTGTGTGTGTATATATGTGTGTGTGTGTGTGTTTGTGTGTGTGTGCGCGCGTGTGTTTGCATGTCTACTGCATATGTTTTGAATGTGTCTGCTTGCATGCATTTGTGTGTGTGTGTTTGTGTGTCTGCCAGTGTATGTGGTGTGTGAGCACCTTACAGGAAGGGATGTGTGTGTGTGTGGTGTGTGTGTGTGTGTGTGTGTACGCTACATACAGACATGTATGTGGGGATGTGTGAGTTCATATATGTGCTTCTACATGTTACACATAGTTGTGGTTGTCCCTGTATATAGACAGGGCAGTACGATTGTGTGTGTGTGTGTGTGTGTGTGTGTGTGTGTCAGAGCATGCCTGCCTGTGTCTGTCACAGCACATGCTCTTCTTAGCTGCAGCTGATGGCCTCTCCTTCACAGTTAACCCACCGAGAGCTGGGTGTGGGTGGGTGGGTGGGTGTGTGTGTGTGTGTGTGTGTGTGTGAGCATGTTAACCACCGAGAGCTGGGTGGTACTAAAACAGAAGCAGTGGAGGGTGAGCGGCCAGGAAGTCTGGTTACGCGCCTCTCAAAATCACTAAACAGCATTTTTTTAAAACAAACACATGGTGAAATTCACCAGCCACTTGACAGATAATCATTATTTTGTGTCTGAAATCTACCAGCCGCTTTGATATTTTACCAGCATTTGACTGGTGTGATTTTTTTCATCCCAGGTATCTACCCACTGTATTCCCCACTGTGCCTGTAGTCCACCCACTGTTCCTGTAACCAGTACACCATAGGGGGACTAGTCAGAGCAATCCCTCCCTCACCCCAGTGTCAAGAGTAAAAAAAAAAAAAAAAAAAAAAAACTACAGCGAGCTCGCCACTGCCAAGCCAACATGGCGTCTCCCGTTTTGCCTCGGCGTTCGTGCTGAGGGTGCTTGTTCTGTTCTGTCGGGAGCCGGAGCGATGGGTAGTAAACAGAAAAGCATTCGGGCCTGTTCAGAATTCACCATATTTGGGTAAACCCCTCTGCACACGTTTGTGTTCACTCTTGACCGACCGTACGCAGACCATTGTTTTGTGCAGTTATTGACACCAGGGGCAGCATCATGGGGGGGGGGGGGCGCGTTGGGATCATTTTAAGGGTCCAGCATTGACAGGGTGCCCTTTTGAGGACACTGGTAATGATATTACTATTAACAATAGGAGGGGGGGGGGGGGGGGGGATAAAAATCGTATTCTTTCATGTGGTGCCCCTGACTGTGACACGCATTCGACAAAATAATTCTGGTTGTTGTTTAGAATTGCCCAAAGCCAGAATGCTTTATGAGCATTCAACCCGACTGCTCGTCTAGAGGAAACCACTTGCTTTCTGTTTTTTTTTTTTTTTTTTTTTTTTTTTTTGTTACTTTGCCCCTCTTCCCTATTCCTTTCTTTAGTCTGTCTAGCTTCAGATCTTTCTGCTTTCCTTTTTTCCTTGCCAGCTTACTTCTCTAGATTTCAGTGTTCAGTGATTTCAGTTCATTCGCTCTCTCAGTCTCTCCTCCTCCCTCTCACTTGTGTTTCCTGAGACGTGTGTGTAAAAGTGAGCCCCCCCCCCCCAAAGAGAGAGAGAGCCCCCCCGCCGCCCCCCTCAAAGAGAGAGAGGTTCAGCAGGCCTGATCAGCGTCTGCCTCTGTCTGGCAACCCAGCTGTCACTACACCGTCTGTGTCATGTCTTCTTGCAAACCTACACACACTGGACTCACACACATGCACACAGATACAGAGATGCACTGAAAACACACACACACACACACACACACACACACACTCAACATGCATCGACCGCACTCGCACTGTCAGTGACAAAGACAGAAAGCCCCTCTTCCTGTCACACACACTTTCAGTCACACACACACACACACACGGTGAACTGACATTGTTATGTGGAAGCCAGACACAACCAAAGCCCTGTGCTGACTTTAAGGGGAAAATTGAAGTGAAAGTTTCTCCATCCCCTGGCTGTGGTGATCAGCTCCAGCGGCCATCATTTCAGCTCAGCGGCCGCTGCAAGGACTTCTGGGAAGGCGGGGATCCTGCGCCACTGCATGTTACATTACATTACATTGCATTAGGCAGATGCTTTTATCCAAAGCGACTTACAAAAAAGGAGGACATAAGCAAACAGAGGTGTAAAGGGACACAGAGTAGGGACACAACAGACATGTACTTCTGCATTGGTTTTAGTGATTGTTAGTTTTGTTAGGAAGGGAAGCACTCTCGGAAGAGAAGGGTTTTTACAAGCATGTGGGAAACAGGGGCAGCACAGGCTGAAGTGACACGCAGAGGATTGTGGGAAGGCGGTGGGTGCGGAGCAGCCCGTGTGGGTTGTGGTTGGCCGTCTCCGAGGCGGGTGGGCAGGCTGGCGTTGCCCCTGGTGACAAACGAAGCGCGGTGGAAACGCCAGTCGGCTAGTTGGCAGATAGCGACAGGACGAGGCAACGCGGGCTCGGGCTCGGGCTTGGGCTCGCTCACAGATCACAGAGACGTTTCCTTTGGTTTGTGTGCGCGCGTTTAGAGACTAGCTGTCTGCACCACGAACAACTCCTCTGCCTTTAAACACCGCAGCAGTTTTTGTGCATAGGGCTTTTTTCAATCAGTGGCTGAGTGATGCTCTCTAGACATAAACTCCACACAGTGGTGAAGACAAAGAAAAATGGCTAAAGGTGTGTGTGTGTGTGTGTGTGCGCGCGCGCGCGCATGTTAGTGTGTGTGCGTGCTTGTGTGATGGTTCCTCCTGGGAATGTCTTCCTGTGTGTGTGTGTGTGTACTGTGTGCACGCACGTGTGTACTGTGTGTGTGTGTGTGTGTGTGCGCGCACTGTTACATTGTGCGTAGATAAGAAGGGAGCCGTTGCCAGCCAAGCAGTAGAAGAACTATAAAAAGGTGCCCTTCTGTTTCTAGGCCAGTCCGAGAGAGAGGGAGAGAAAGAGAGAGAGAGAGGGAAAGAAAGAAAGAAGGAAAGAGAGAGAGAGGAGAGAATCAGAGATGAGAGAGAGAGAGAGAGAGAGAATCAGAGATGAGGGGGGGAGGGAGGGAGGGAGAGAGAGAGAGAATCAGAGATGAGGAAAGGAGGGAGAGAGAGAGAGAGAGAAAATCAGAGATGAGGGGGAGGGAGGGAGAGGAAGAAAAGTTTTGAATATCCTAAATTCTTGGCATGGGGAGGGGAGGTGTTCGGAGCGAAGGAGTGATTTTGGGACAAGAGAAGAAACGCAAGATGGATAGAAGACAGAGAGATGCAGAAGGAGAGGAAAAGAATCCACGTGTGTGTGTGTGTGTGTGTACTGTGCGTATGCACATCTGTTAATGTGTGTCTAATTGTTGGTTCATTTATGTGTGTGTGTCTGAGTGTGTCTGTCTGTGTGTGTGTGTGTGTGTCTTAATGCATGCAAGTGTGTTTGTAACTTTGTGTGTTTTTGTTTGTGTGTGTGATGCGGAGAGAATGAAAGAGGGAGACAGGGGGGGGGGGGTTGGGAGGAGGCAGATCTTGTGACAGGGTCACGAGAAACAGATGAGACATTTAAATAATTCTGCTCCTAACCAGACCCATACAGAAAAGTCAGGACAGGGCTGTGTGTGTGTGTGTGTGTGTGTGTGTGTGTGTGTGTGTGTGTGTGTGGTCTGACTTGCCCCAACCCCTGCCTAGGGGCAGTTGGGCCTAGCTCCAGCCCTATGATTCTAAACCTCTACTCCCAGTCCCAGTCCCTGCCCCCTCCGATGTTCTAGTGCCCCTGGCTGTGGCACAAATGCCCCCTGCTGCTCTCCTCAGCTCCCATGATGCCCCTGTGTCTCTGACCTACTGCAGGAGCAGGAAGGGGAGTGTGATATGACATCTCTGTGTGTGTATGTATCACATCACCTATGTGTGTATATATGTATCACATCACCTGTGTTTGTGTGTGTGTGTGTGTATCACATCACGTGTGTGTGTGTGTGACATGACATGACCCGTGTGTGTGTGTATGTTTGTATCACATCACCTCTGTGTGTGTATATGTATCACATCACCCGTGTATGTTTGTATATGTATGTGACATGATTTGTGTGTGTGTGTTATGACCTGTGTGTGTATGTCCATGATACAAAATGGTGTTTTACTGTGTCAAGATCTGACTGGGTGTGGATGTGCATGTGTGTGTGATATCACCAGCATGTGTGTTTGTGTCAGATATGACTGTGTGTGTGTGTGTGTGTGTGTGTGTGTGTAATAGGCTATGACCTTTGTGTATGTTCATGTGATTAAATGTGTAGGGATGAGTTACTACTCTGTAATGTGTCTCTGAATTCCTGGACTTACATTAAGATGGTATATTTGTATGCGATGAGCTAACATGCATTGGGTGTGTGTTTCTGTGTTTGTGATAAGTTGTTGGGTGTGTGTGTGTGTGTGTGTGTGTGTGTGTGTGTGTGGATCAGGTCAGAGTTGCCTCCCTCTGTTTGCCCTCCTCTGTAAAGCACACAGACAAGAGGGCTGGAGGCGTTGCCATGGCAACACAAACACTGCTACTTTGAACCTTGAATACAGGTGCCTGCCTTCTGTTTTTTTTTTTTCCTTCTGCTGCTCGGCAAATATTTGTGTTCACTCATTCTTTTCATTCTTCTTTTCGGCCCCCCTTCTCGCGTTCCTTGTCGTCTGCCAAATGGCTTCCCTGGCGTGTGTGTGTGTGTGTTTGTGTGTGTGTGTGGATGGATGGAGAGTCAGGCCACAGTACCAGTGGATAATGGCACCTACACATACCTACAGGGGCACATAGTGGATGGTTGGCCGCCCCCTCACACACACACTTATACACACACACTCTTACACACACACACACTTACACTTGGTCTCACACTTGTGGACAAACGAGAACATAGCCGCAAACAGAACCCAGAATATAGAGGACCACTGCAGAAGTCATTATGCCACACTCGCAAGCACACAGAAGAACACCCTCACAC
>CM059265.1:41210435-41275435 GCA_030347295.1 Setipinna tenuifilis
CTGTTTGGGGTGAAGAGCACCCCAGCGTCCTGCTTTACTGCCACCTAGCAGACCCCCCAGTTCTGGCACAGCTCGCTGACACCGAACCAAACAAAAGCCGACACTAACACTTTGGCTCGGTGTGTTGTTTTTAGGCAACAGGCCGATGTTTGGGTAACATCTGACCTGGAATACAGTGATATATGTTCAAGAGCACTTTAAAAAAAGGAACATTTCCAACCTGCAAAGTTGCCCAAGAGTGCCATTTGTAGTCAAAGCACTGTCTCAGAAACCGAAGGAAAAATATACAAATAAATATAATAATATTTATATTTATATAAATATATAATATAATTGTATTGCCATTATTGAGGTCTCAGACACCACACCCCCACCCCTTTTGTATTTTTAGGTTTTATGTAGAATGGCGACGGAAAATAATGATGTACAGTATGCACACATTTAAGGCTCTTCTTTGACTCTTGTGTGTCCGCACATAACTTGGCTAACTTCCTATTCTGTTCTTTTCTGTTGTACAGTATTGCGTTTGACTCTGACTGACTCTGTCTACCTGTGTAGCTCTAAGAGCTACCTGTGTAGCTCTTTACATCTGAACACTTGAGTTGGTAAATCTGATTTTCAGGCTGTGTGTGTTAGTCGGTTGTGTTGTGTTGGTGTGTTCATCACTAGTGTCGAACGAAGATGAGTTTGTGTATCTCCGTATGTAATATGGGTCAGGGTGTTTATGACCGCGTGCAGTTATCTCTTAAGGATGGCAGGTTTATGAAGTTAATTAAGGGTGAGACCGACGGCAATCAGGTTCAGCCCCAGCCTAGCCTCTCTCTCTCTTCCAGACACTTGTCCTGTACCACACCAGCACCATACAATGGCAGAGACAACACAAAAAAAAACACCCTGGAATAGCAAACCTTGCACAACAGAACTCTCGTACAGCGGAACTAGCACAAGAACACTCTAGAACAGTGTAATTGTTAAGAAGTTAGTATGACCTGACACCTGACCTCCTTTTCAATCCCAGCCCTCAGCCAGTGACATGCTCCTTCCCCTCTCCTTCCCTCCTCTCCTCTCCTCTCCTTCCCCTCTTCTTCCCCTCCTCTCCTCTCCTCTCCTCTCCTCTTCTTCCCCTCCTCTTCCCTCCTCTCCTCTCCTCTCTTCCCCTTCTCTCCTCTCCTCTCTTTCCCCTCCTCTCCTCTCCTCTCCTTCCCCTCCTCTCCTCTCCCCTCCCCTCCCCTCCGCACACAGGCTGACTGCTTGACCTTCCTCAGCCAGACACAAGTGGGTGAGCTCTTAAAAACTAAGAGGAGCACAGGCCCCATGGTTCATCAACACACTGCTAACTGTCAAGGGTCATTTTTAATGATGTACAAAAAAACTCTTGTGTGTGGTGCTTCCTGCCTGGTTGGGGACTTTTGACAGGGGTCTGGTGCAGTGGTAACAAAAGAAGGATCTGTGGAATATATAGGTGCGATAATTGGGTAGTTTGACAATAACTCCTCAGCTCAGTGTAATGCGAGAGTGTTAAAAACTTGTTAGAAAGTCCAAATGGTGTTTTCCTTTCTTTGTTTAACAGAATCTCCCTTTCTCTCTCTCTCTCTCTCTCTCTCTCTCTCTCTCTCTCTCTCTCTCTCTCTCTGTCCCTCTCCCTCTCTCTCTCTCCCTCTCTCTCTCTCTCCCCCTCTCCCTCCCTCTCTCTCTCTCTCCAGGCACGGGTGAGAGTGGTAAGAGCACCTTCATTAAGCAGATGCGGATCATCCATGGCGCGGGCTACACAGATGAGGACAAGCGCGGCTTCACCAAGCTCGTCTACCAGAACATCTTCACCTCCATGCAGGCCATGATCCGCGCCATGGAGAACCTCAAGATCCAGTACAAGTACGAACAGAACAAGGTGAGAATGCAGAACCGGAACGCGGAACTTGCAGCCCCTCGGGGCTGGACCCAGAAGGCACTCACCCAGTTAGCTAGCTCCTAACTCCACCCAGGTTCTCGGTTCTCCGTTCTCGGTTCTGGGTGTACGTTTGTTTTCACCTCGGGGCGAAGTGAACAGATTGTCTGTCGCTTCGTGCTGAACAACCCCTATGTGCGCGATTCCTACTTTAACTTTAATACTGAGTGTTTGTCAGTACTACTAGCCTGGTAAACCATCCCCTTGTACTTCACTTTGTTTTGTACAGACGGTCTGGCTGTGCTGTATTGAGAAACATTTTTCTTCCTAGACGGTGTGGACTCTGCTGAAATTTACAAAGATTGGATCTGCCTTTACCCAAATAATAATGTGAAGGAAGTTACAAAGCTTTCCAAAAATGAACGGACTTACTACTAATGCTCACACTCACTCGCTCTGTGCGCTGATTTGGCTAGGAAAGATTCTGCCTACAACCAGCCATTTCAGTGAGACCAGCGCCAGACCCTCTGTACAAAACAGAAGTGAAGTACGAGGGGCTGGTTTACCAGGCTACGTCAGTGCATCAGTGTGTTTATTTGTGTCGCAGCAGACCTGGGGCAGGTTAGACCTTAGGGCACCTTGCCTTCGCCATGTCAGTCCATTAGCCCCATCCGCAGCTCAGCATCACCTGTAACCCAGATTTTCTCTTTAAGAGCATGGGCCTCTTTGTGGACTCTTAACGTCAATTTGTAGTCCAGGCGACAAATGTTCCCCAACAGAATATGACGTCAAAGAGAGACAAAATTTCTGTCTGCTAGTGTATTGCACTGAGCTTGTCACGTACATCAAAAAAAAGGTTGAAAGGGTGCAGGAGCCGTTGCCTACTCTAATTGAACAGGAACTCAGAGTTCTGGGTTATGGAGTCACGCGCACAACATGCGTCCCTGTTCGAACGTGTTTCGAAAAAGCGTCTTATTTCATAATGGACTTTTGTCGCCCGCGCGAAACTTCGAAAGACTCTAGTGCCGCAACATCCGTCAACAACTTTTTTTTTTTTTGTGTGTGTGTGTGTGTGTCGAGCGACACTTTAAGTGCCTTTAAGTGTTCTCTGCTTCAGGATGTTAGTCATAGGGAGGCAGGGCAGGGTAAGCGACTGGCATGGGCCACCCTATTCAGATCCCCCTGCTGCAGTAAATACATTTAATCATCAGTGTATGGTGGCACACGAGTGAATCTGACAATCATCACCACCCCTCTCTTATTCTCTCCCACGACCTCTTTTCCTTGCTGTGTGTGTGTGTGTGTGAATGGTTCTGTTCTCTTGTGTATGGTTGTGTGTGTTTGTGTGCCTATATATTTGGATTGTGTGTGTGTGCGTGTCTGTGTTGTGCGTGTCTGTGTTGTGTGTGTGTGTGTGTGTGTGTGGTGTAGTCCAATGCCATGTTGGTGAAGGAGGTGGACATTGAGAAGGTGATGTCGTTCGAGCAGCCCTACATCAACGCCGTAAAGATGCTGTGGGCCGACCCCGGCATCCAGGAGGCCTACGACCGCCGCCGCGAGTATCAGCTCTCCGACTCTACCAAATAGTGAGTAGACACACACACACACACACACACACACGCACATAGACAGACACGCACACATGTACACACGCACACACAAACATGCACACACAAACATGCACACACTTATCTACACATACGCATGCATATACACATACACACACTTGTGCGGACATACACACGCACACACACACACACACACACATGCACGCACTTATGTGGCCGTATGCATGCACAGACACTCACACTTACTCACACACACTCTCACTCACTCAGACACACACACACTGAGTCAGGGAGAAGTAAGGTGTGCATGTTTGACTGATTCTCGTTTTTAGTCAAATTCTTGTAACCAGTCAGTGGAATTTCAGGAGTATGACTCGCGTGTGTGTCACTTCAATTCATTGTGACCCATGATCAATTGTTGGAATTATGTGTGTGTGTGTGTGTGTGTCTGTGTGAGAGAGAGAGATAGAGAAAGGGAGAGATCGTGTTTAAAACTGACCAAGACATTGACTCAGGGTGCATGACCATGACTGGGTGAATGAACTGTTGAATCTCTTAGCTAATGCAACTGTCAGCCAAACTGTTTATTTCTTGAATGTGTGTGTGTGTGTGTGAGAGAGAGTGAGTGAGTAAAGAAGAGCTGGAAAAGATGTGTTTATGAAAGTCACAGAGATGAATGATTAAGCGAGTGAATGAGTGAATGAATAAATGAATGAATGAATAAATGAATGAATGAAGCACATGCTCACAGATGTCATGTTAGCCTCAGTGAAACAGAAGCTAGTGTGCTCAGAGTGATGATGCAAACAGGAAGCTGACAGGAAGTCATGACCATGTTTGGAGTGGCGCCTGAGAGTGGATGTCCCCTGGGTCTGAGTACCCCTCAGCTGACCGACGCACTGAGAAGGAAGAAACACAGCCTACCTCACAGGCTACCTGCTAGACACACAGACAGACAAACACACACTCACACGCACGCATACACACATACTCGCAAACAAAATCACACGCAAACACACTCAAACTCTTACACACACTCACACACACACACACACACACTCGCAAACACAATCACATGCAAACACACATTCACACTCTTGCACACTCACACACACACTTACACACAGTCACACACTGTCTAATGGATGACAGATGTGTACTTATAGATATACACATAACCCCTCAGGCACACAATATCTGTACATGAAAAGTGGAGTCAGACCATTGTTTGACAAGTCAGAAGCTTATTGAGGCACAGTGGTGGTGATTTGAATTCTCTGTGATGTTCACTGCTCCTCCCACCTCCAAAGAAATCCACTCAGCCTACTCCGTACAGCCCAGCAAGTTTTTACCCCATGCGGTAATGTCGGACTGTTGTAGCTGTTTTAAAGCCACACACACACATGCACACACACACACACACACACACACACACACACACACACACACACTTTTTCCCATACAAGCACACAGTCTTACTCTCTTTCTTTTTCGCTCTCTCTCATACACATTCGCACACACGCACACGCACACGCACACGCACACACACACACACACACACACACACACACACACACACCGACTTCCTCTGAGATCATCCCTAGTGCTGGAAGTCTCCTCCCTGTTCTGAGGAGTCTGAGAGCAGGAGTCGAGCCGAGGCCATAGATGAAGCCCAGACTGGCTCCCCCTGCTGGTGGTCCACAGGACTGCAACTGCGCTCTCGGGGCCCTGCGAGACACACACCCAGAGACGTGATGGAGAGATCCATCCGGCAGTGACAACCACTGGCGCCTCTGCCTTCCCTTTCTCTGGTGGTGCTCTTCCGCCCTCCTCTGTCTTCTCTCTCTTCCTTTTTTTTTCTGTAGTTCATTCTCTCACCTCTCCTTTTTCTCTCTCTCTCTCTCTCTCTCTCTCACTCTATCTCTCCTCGTCCCCTTCCATTAATAAGGGCGTACCCTGAGCTCTAAGAGGGCATTACCAGGAGCTGATGGTATTGGCAGGACCTGCAGAAGCCACGGACCAACCCTGTGGTTTGTGACTAGCCCACACATGCATATATGTATGCATACACACACACTCAGACACACACACACACACACACACACACACACACACACACACACGACGTGAAGTCCTTCCCGAGGGGTCTGTGTGTCAGTTGAATTGAGTCCATCTCCGCCCAACACCGCTACATCTCGTAGGAACCGCAGAAGATGGCACTGGGCACTCAGAACCTACCGGAAGCCCGAGTTATTCCGTGAACATAACGAGGAGTGTGTTAAAACTCCCCCAGCCCCTTGCTATCTACATAAAACTAAACCACCGATACACACACACAGTTGTGCACACACACACACACATGCTCTCACTCACACCCATATATGCACACACACACATATACACACACACACACACTCTCATACACACCCATATGTGCACATAAACACATACACACACACACACACACACTCACAGTCACTCACGCATGCACACACACACCCATATGCGTACACATTGTTCTGGTAAGTGATTTGAATAAGTACACAGAGAGGAAAACTGGTCACTAAAGCAATAAGCACATTTGGTTTCACCCCAAGCAAACAAAGCCATGGCAGGTCACAGCGTGAAGCAGGGCGACGGAACGCATCCACACAGAACAGGATTCTAGAACCAGATCCAGCCAGTGGGAACACGCTAGCACAGCAGAAGGCCGTAGACCACACACACACACACACACACACACGAATAGGGATTTAAGAGGGGAGAATATGAGCCTGTGTGAACAAGTGTGTGTGATGTGCCAAGGAAGTTAAATCAGGAGATGAAACAGCGTGTGGGTGCTCGGTTAAACTTTAGCAATTGCTCTCCTGAGTGGATATGTACAGTACACTCAGTGTGACTTAGCTTTTGTGGTCTTTAGTGTGTAGATAGCACACATGAGTGTGAGTGTTTGTGTGTGTGCACGTGTACGCATGTAAGCTTTGTGAGTGTCTGTGTATGTGTATGTATGTGTATGTGTGTGTGTGTATAACATGACTTTGACCCCACAGCTACCTGTCGGCTATGGACCGTGTGACCGTGTCGGGGTACGTTCCCACCGAGCAGGACGTGCTACGTGTGCGCGTGCCCACCACGGGCATCATAGAGTACCCCTTCGACCTGGAGAATGTCATCTTCAGGTACTGGTGCTGAGAGAGCACGGTGCAGCATGGCAGTGCAGTGACAGAGCAGTGCTCCCTCTAGTGGACACCGTCGGCAATAACTCCTCCTCCTCCTCCTCCAGCACTGCAACTGATGCTGCTGCTGCTGTTACTGCCACTGACCTCACAAGGCACCCTTTGTAAAGACAGCAGGCCAGGCTAGAGCACCCAAGTGCAGGCACACACACACACACAAACGGGCACAGGCACACATACACACCACTGTTTGTAAAGGCTAAAGAGCCACTTTGCTGATAGTTGCACTGTCGGTTTCTGCTGTAAGATGGTACAGGACCTGGGTGCAATCCCACCACCACCACCAGCTAGCTAGCTAGCTAGCACATCTAGCAGCAGCATCACAGCCCCGTGTTAGTGTGTGTGTAGGGTGCGAACGGCCTGGCCAGCTGTCTTAGTGGGGTTCCTGTGGGTACTGGGGCTCTGGTCTCTGAGGTTAAGGATTGTGGGGTCATGACCCGGCCCACCTTCGTCACCTCACACTTGGACCACACACATACCCGAAACGCACAACCACTGTCCCCACAGGGAAAAGGGGCAGGGGTGTGTGTGTGTATGTGTGTGCTCCAATGACTCTATTCTGTACCTGGGATTTGACTGTTTCTGTGCTCTTTATTTTTCTCTCTCTCTCTCTCTCTGCCTGTCTCTGTTCCTCCCTTCCTCTCTCTTCTTTTTTGTCTCTGTCTTTCCCTCTATCTTTTGGGTCTTTTCCATTTCTCTGTCTTGGTCTCTTTTCCCTTTTTCATTCTGCGTCTCTGTCCCTCTTTCTTGCTCGGTGTCCCTATTTCTTTCTCTCTCTCTCCCTCTCTCCATCATTCTCGTATTCTTTCTGCCTGTCCTGCTGTCCCTCCCTCCCCCTCTCTCTCTCTCTTTGTCTTTCTCTGTCTCTCTCTCTGTAGCTATCTAAGCGATCTGGATCGCATTGCCGAGTCCAACTACCTGCCCACCCAGCAGGATGTGCTTAGGGTGCGCATCCCCACCACTGGCATCATAGAGTACCCTTTCGACCTCCAGAGCATCATCTTCAGGTACCCTCAGCCAGTGACATGCTCCTTCCCCTCTCCTTCCCCTCATCTCCTCTCCTCCCCTCTCCTCTCCTTCCCCTCATCTCCTCTCCTCTCCTTCCCCTCTCCTTCCCCTCATCTCCTCTCCTTCCCCTCTCCTTCCCCTCATCTCCTCTCCTCCCCTCTCCTCTCCTTCCCCTCATCTCCTCTCCTCCCCTCTCCTCTCCTTCCCCTCTCCTTCCCCTCATCTCCTCTCCTCCCCTCTCCTCTCCTTCCCCTCTCCTTCCCCTCATCTCCTCCCCTCTCCTCTCCTCCCCTCTCCTCTCCTTCCCCTCATCTCCTCTCCCCACCTGCGCATCCCCACCACTGGCATCATAGAGTACCCTTTCGACCTCCAGAGCATCATCTTCAGGTACCCGGCCAGCACCGCCAGCTGGGGACCCGACCCGTGGCGCGCCGAGCCTCGCATTGCGCCGACTGACTATGTGTCTGTGTGTGTGTCTGTGTGTGTATGTGTGTGAGGGAGAGAGAGACAGCCAAGTGCTCTAAAGAGGAGAGGGGAGACATATCTGCACCACTGGTATGTGAGTGAGTGCATGTCTGCAGGATCGTTGTTGTTGAAAGGGACCCGAATTTGTGTAAAGCTAAGCTGTACGTGTGTGTGTGCGCCTAGCCCAAACACTGTAGTAACCTCATGACAAGTGTGTGTATGAGGCTGATGCATAATGTGTATGTATGCGCTCTGTGTACGCAGCCGTGCTGATTCAGTGTTGTGGCACATGGAGCTGAGCAACATTTGTTGATATGAGTTGCCTGGGCAAAATGTCGCTGTGTGTGGATTTTGATCCTCAAGGTACAGTCACACCAGTGTGAAGGGAATGTTTGGATAGTTGCATGTTCTAAAGTATGTTCTAGGGTGGAATTCTAGAATCTTGCATTGTTGTAGAACTTTCATAGAATGTTTCTCCTGTTTCTAGGTGTGGCCCAGCACCTCTGAGGTCATCTGTTTTATGGGCCTCCCAAAGATTCATTTGTATTTCGTCTCAGAAAGGCAGTCAGACGTATACCTGCTGTCGAAGCTGGTAAATACTGAAGGAACACATTTTATTTGTCTGCCGCATATGTGCTGGTGGAGTTGGCCTAGTACTTGGCCTGTACCATCCAGCAATGATATGTGTGCAGTTGAGGGGTGGTGTTTGGTTTGGTCCCTCAAACTTTGTGGTCTCTAGCTTGTATTATGTACTATGTTGTTTGGAAGACACATGCATACTGTAGTTGTAGGTCGTGTCTGTGTGTGTGTGTCTGTGTGTGTGTATGTGTGTGTGTGTCAGACATGGGCATCTTTTGGAAGCCTCTGTGTCTTCCTCTTCTACTCCTGCCCGGGGCGTTTCTTTGGCAGATCACACTCTCGGAAGGATGGTGTGTGGGGGATTGAGACCCAGTTTGATATATATATATTTTCTTATCCACATCGATGGATGCTGGAGATGTATTCACTGCTGCCTCACACAAGTGAAGTAGACACTCCACCCCCATGTTCCCCGTCTCTGAATCACAGATCTCTGCTCAACAGCACTTGTACAGGTTCGGTCCCCCCGTTCCATTTCTGTCATCACAGTTTTTGGATTTTCCACTCCTCTGATATCCTCATGTCTGATGCTTTCTCTGTCCTCAGTTCACCCCCCCCCCATCCCCCACCCCCCGTCACTCGCATCTCACTAAATTACTTTTCCCCTGTTCTCATTTCCTCCCTCCTTCTCTCCATCCGCCTCTCTATCTCTCCGCTCTCTCCACATTTATCCTCCCCCTCTTTCGTAACTCTTGAAGCTTTTTTTCTGCCCTCTTCTCATCCACTTCATTCATCCATCCTTGACATTTGGACAATTTTACATCTTTAGGCTTGACTGACATCTCACCTGCCATCCATGCTCTCTTTTCTCTTTTGTCTTCTCCTCACCACCCCCCCCCCCCCCCCCCCCCCCCCCCCCCACCCACCCACCTCTTCCCCAGCGAGCACCGAGCTCAGCTCCAGCTCCAGCTCCTCTTCCTTGTTCTCATTTCCTCCATCTTCCACAAGTCTTCCTTCCTTCCTCTCTCCCCCCACCCCCCCCCGTGTGATGCTGAAGTGGTGGAGCCTGTAGGGGCGTGGCGTGCCGGCCTACATTGAGGTCGGTGGCCATGTTTGTAAGTAGGTCGCGTGTGTCTGGCGTCAGGCAGAAGGAGGTCGGCCGTGTGAAGGAGCTTTATTTTGGGCCGCCGCTCCTGGAGGGCCTCGTTTGTCAAAGCTCCCGTCAGCACACACACACACTCTCTCTCGCACACACACACACTCACACACACACACCTCCAACTCCTACATACTCACACACACACACACACACACACACACACACACACACCTCCAACTCCTACATACACACACACACACACACAACTCCAACATACACACACGCACACACACCTTTAACTCCTTCACACACACACACACACACCTTATTCCTACACACACACACCTAACTCCTACACACACACACACACACCAACCTATCCCCTCTGTGCTTGCCTGTGCAGAGAGAGAGCAAGCCCAGGGGGCGCTGTGGAGCCCCTGTAAGAATGAGTCTTTCTCTCCCAGCCTTTCGCTTCATCTCTCTCCCGCATTCTCTTCATCTCTCCATCTCTCCTTTTCTCCCTCCCTCGTTTTCTCTCTACACATCTGTCTATGCATATAGGCAAACACTGGGGGGCGCTACAGAGAGCAGCAGCAGAGAAAGTGATGAGCCTTCTGTTTATTTGCAGCCCCATTTATACTGTGGGCCATCAGCCCAGCAGCTTCAGCACCAGGACGAGACGAGAGTTCCTGCCGCATTTACACTTACACTGAAGCCATAGAAACGGTGCACAGCAAGAAACCAACTGTCAAAAGTTTGTTGGCTAACGTTAGCTATGCCAGCTAAGTAGTCTAGTGTCAAACAAACTTTACAAACTGACTTTACACACTCACAGACAGACGTATGCTGCCCTCTCTCATGAGTCAGTTGTTAATTGTTATTTCTGCATGACATTCTCTCTTTTGAAATATGATCTTATAAAAGTTGCTTGTTCTTAAAATTAGCAGCTACCTAGCTAGTTAGCAATAGCTCCTCGAGAGTAAATACAACGGCAGCTGTAGTAACTAATTTGACATGACCTGTTGAACCAGGGCTTTGTCTGTGGTTCTGACTGTTGATGTACGCTTGTTGTCAAGGCAATAGTTTAAGCTTAGTCCAGTCCAAACAACTGCCAGGGCTAGGCACCAGGTTCATGCACCAGGCTTAGCCCACAGTATAAACAAGGATATTAAATTTTTCTCACTCCCCCTCTCTCTCTCTACCTCTCCCTCTACCTGTTTCACACACACACAAAGTCTCTCTCTCTCTCTCTCTCTCTCTCTACCTCTCTCTCTCTCTCTCTCTCTCTCTTTCTCTCTCTCTACCTCTCTCACACTCACAAAAACTCTCTCTCTCTCTTACTCACTCACTCTCCCGCCCTTGCTTTCTTCCTGTGCTTGAGGGGAAGAGTAGATGGTTTGGGTGCAGCTCCTAATGTTCGATTGAGTGACTATTGTTGTTTGTCTCTGTGTGTCTGTCTATATCTGTCTGTAGCTGTGTATTTGTGTCTATAGAGGGGTCTGTGCTTGCTTTTGTGTCTGTGATCTGTCTGTCCTTCTGTCTCTATGTCTGTAGGCGTCTGGGTGTGTATAGGCACCTGTCTATAGGGGTGTGTGTGTGGAAGAAGGTTGTGGGGTTGTGGGGTTTCAAATGCCTCCAGGGGATGCAGAGTTGGCTAGAGCTGAGTCAGAGCAGAGAAGAGAGGGAAGCAGAAAAGAGAGGGATGCAGAGAGGAAAGGAATATGAAGGGAAAAGAGTGGGTGATAAAAGAACGAATGATGAAAAGAACAGTGTGAAATAAGGAGATCAGATGCACAGTGAGAAACAGAGTAGGAGATAGCAGGAGACGAAAAGGGGAAAATGGAGAGAATAGGTATGGAAGGAAAAATGAGAAAGGGATGAGAGGAGGAAGAGTGAAGAGAAAGGAGAAGGATGGATGGAGGACAGGAAGAGAGGAGCAAAGGGGCGTAAACAGGGGACGGAGAGGAAGGCAGCCTAAGCAAGGAGGTGTGGGCAGCGGGGAGGCTTTTTAGAAGTTTAAGATGTAAAGAGGAGATGGAGAGAGGAGAGGAGGAGTAAGGTGCAGATGGAGAGAAGAGGAGTAAGGTAGAGATGGAGAGAAGAGGAGTAGGGTACAGATGGAGAGAGGAGGAGTAAGGTACAGATGGAGAGGAGAGGAGGAGTAAGGTAGAGATGGAGAGAGGAAGAGGAAGGTACAGATGGAGAGAGGAGGGGAGGAGTAGGGTACAGATGGAGAGAGGAGAGGAGGAGTAAGGTACAGATGGAGAGAGGAGAGGAGAGGAGGAGTAAGGTACAGGAGAGGAGAGGAGGAGTAAGATACAGATGGAGAGAGGAGAGGATGAGTAGGGTACAGATAGAGAGGAGGAGTAAGGTATAAGGGGAGAATCTGAAGCAAGAAGAGGGGAGAACAGAAGAACAAGTGTGTGTGTCTGTGTGTGGGGGGGGGGGACTGCAACAAACACTACAGTCAGAGGAAGATGAGGGAGAGATTGGGGAAAAGAGGAAGATGAGGGGGGGTGAGAGAGAGGGGAAAAGAAGATAGGAGAGGGTGAGACATAAAGAGGGGGGGTAGAGAAGAAGAAGAGAGATAGGGGGAAAGATCTTATTTAACTAGAAGAAGACATGTCAGCGATCAGATGGTCATGAAGGGAGTAGGAGAAGAACAGAAAGGAGAGGAGAGGTTTACGGGGATGCCTTAGAGCAGTGGTTCTTAACCTGGGTTCGATCGAACCCTAGGGGTTCGGTGAGTCGGTCTCAGGGGTTCATATATCTTTTTTTATTTTTTACTAAAGAAGGGTTCGGTGAATGAGCATATGAAACTGGTGGGGTTCGGTACCTCCAACAAGGTTAAGAACCACTGCCTTAGAGTGATGTCTCTGGATCTTGGATCTACCCCTGTATTTTTTTTATTTTTACCTGTTTTTATCTCGCTTCTTATCTATCGGTTTCTCTCTTAGGTCTCGATCTATATCTGTACCAAGTCCCTTTCTCTACCCTTATTCTGATGACCTCAGGTTCTTTTCTCTCTCTCTCTCTTTCTTTCTCTCTCCCTCTCTCTCTCTCTCTCCCTCGCTCTCTCTCTCTATCCCTCTATCCCTGTGCAATGTAGTACCACTCCTCCCTGCAGTTTTTTTCTGCTCTTAGCACTGTTGGGATGGCTTTTGTGGGGTTGGAGTGTGGCTAGATTTCTCTTCCTTTTGGCCCTCCCTTCTTTCCGTAGTGCATGGAAATGGCTGTGTCTACTTATCTATCCATCAGTGGTGATGGGCACTGTGCACTTTCGTAGAGTTACATGACATGCATATGATGTCATCCTCCTCAGTTGTGAACCCTTCCTCTGTCTGTGTTGTGGAGTGGAGTGGACTAGTCAAGGCCTAGGTTCCCAACAGCAGCGGGAAGGACAGAAAGAGAGACAGCGAGTGAGAGAGATACGTCATAACATGTTTTGTCATTGACGCAGAAAGAGAGAGAGAGAGAGAGAGACAGAGAGAGAGAAAGAGCAAGACAGAGATAAAGAACATAGGTGTTTTATAAATGAAAGAGGAATCCACAAAAAGAAAGGAAGGTAGAGAGATGGAGAGATGCGATTATGATGGGAAGAGAGAGAGAGAGATGAGGAGAGCTGCTTCGAGGACCAGCTCCCCGCTTTCCTCTCTGCAGTATAGCGTGACCTGAGGCAGTTGGGAATCTGGGTCTGTGTGTGTGTGTGTGTGTGTGTGTGTGTGTGTGTGTGTGTGTGTGTGTGTGTGTGTGTGTGTGTGTGAGGGATGGGGGGGGGGGGTCTGCCTGGTTTGGTTGGTGTGCTGAGTGCGTCACAGAGCCCATGGGTGTGTGAGAAGCAGATTTGGAAATCCACAGCGCGGTAGAAACAGGAGATCTCCACCACCACACGCTAAATCTGTGTGGGGATGCTCTGGTCCTTGCCTTAACTGAGCCTCAATAGATGATCTAAACACATCAAGGCTGCGTTTTACAGTAACACCAGCCATTGAATCAAAAGCCTACTCATTTTCCCTATGGTTGGAATTTCTATAGAAGAATGGCTATGGGAATACCATTGAAATTCCCATACAGGCTTCCAGCTGTACACCAAAAATTCATTTTACCACCAAACAGAACAGCCCCTAGCTGCAAACGGCAGTCTCTACCAGCATCATGATTTTCACGAGGGACGGACATCTGTGGTAAAAGTGTGCTGAAGGTGTTAACACACTGTACACAGAGAATGGGGGTACAGAAAAGGGGGTACAGAGAGCGAGATCGACCACTGTGGAACATTGTGAAAAGTCTGCTTCTCAACACTAATGGGCTTAAGTGGGAGAGAGACAAGAGCCCTCCCTGTCCAGGGGTGGTTTTTGGATCTGCCTAATGGGAGATGGGTTGAATGCATCGTTAAGTCGTGCTGTGTTATTATCTCCTCATGTCTGTCTGTATATTAGCTGCATTACGATTATTTCCTGCCTGTGTGTGTAGTGTGTTGCATAGAATAGTTAAAGACTACTTTTCCAAATGTCTTAGCTTGTAAAATATGATGCCTTGGTTATCTACTTGCCGTTTTTAAGTGTTTTAGGGTCCAGTGTTACTCTCTTCGTAGGCTCTCACTCTCAGATGCTGGAGAGAAGGTCATCCATGCACTCTTGTCATGAACTGAAGGGATATTGTGAGCGCATATGTTAAAGCAGACCCGGGACCCTTGCCTAGTTAAACACTAGCATCTAAACAATTATGGGCAGCAGGGAGACAGAATGTACACGGGGAAAACGAAAGCTAGTTCTGTTTCAGAGCAGTATTGAAGGTGCTATCAGCGACCAAGGCGGTTATTGCGTTTGTTTACGTTTGTGTTTATGTTTAAATTGTTTAGCACACACTTTGTTTAACACAACTAATATTGTATTTGAAACAAGGGCCAGATAGAACATGCCTTCCAGAGATATTTGTTGAATATGAATGTTATCTTATATGCAGGGTGTTTACAAATCTCGCTGATGACACCTTTATTAACCTTTGTTAAGCCACTGTACAGTGCTATTGCTGTATAAGACAGTGAGCAAAGCCCCAGAAACAAGAATAGCATTTATGCATTGCTTAATTAAGGTTAACTGTAACCTTTAAACAACCATCATTTTTTAAAACTCCTTAATGTGCTATATTGGCAAATCCTCTTGCCCGCAACCCCTATAAAACGCATAAATACCCAAGATTTAAGTTGATTACTTCAGTTCATGAGGAGTTTGCAGGGTAACTGGCCCACTGGTTTCACCACGTACCACCTCATCTGCTCAGTGATGTCATAATGGTTGTAATGGTTCTAGATTCGGAATCAGACAAGCAGTGAAATCTAAATAGTGAGGTGTTTACTTTAGCTGGGAAATAATCGTAACAGTGAATTATTTACCCTAAGGGTGAAATCTGACTGTAATGAAGTAATATTGAAGTGTTTCCACCTTGTTCTCCTCTGTCTCTGGGATCTGTCTCGTCTCTATCAATTCTCCTCCCTCTGTTTCTCTCTCTCTTTTCCTTGCCTCTCTTTCTTCCTCTCTCTCTCTCTCTCTCTCTCTCTCTCTCTCTCTTTCTCTCTTTTCCTTGCCTCCTTTTTCTTCCTCTCTCTCTCTTTCCGCCTCGTTCTCCACTCCTGCCCCTCTCTCTCTCTCAGGATGGTGGATGTCGGAGGCCAGCGTTCCGAGAGGCGGAAGTGGATCCACTGCTTCGAGAACGTCACGTCTATCATGTTCCTCGTGGCACTGAGCGAGTATGACCAGGTCCTTGTGGAGTCGGACAACGAGGTACCCCTGGCCATGTCACTATGCATCCGCAGTCCGATCCCTGGCCATGTCACTATGCATCCGCAGTCCGATCCCTGGCCATGTCACTATGCATCCGCAGTCCGATCCCTGGCCACGTCACTATGCACGCGCAGTCCGATCCTCCCAAAGGACAGTTTGCAAAATGTGAACTTTTATCAGCCACTGACAAATAAATTATAAAATTCACCAGCCACTCAGTAGTAAATTATTTTGTGTCCAAAAAATATGGACCAGCCACTTTCAGATTTGCGCAGCCCAATCCTTCCAAAGGGGAGGCAAAGACTGTGTGCACCAGGGGTTCAGATAAACAATCACTAATTTCACTGCATGTCCTGCTCTACCTAGTATGTCTATGCAAGTGACAATAAAACATCCTTGTATGCTTGTTGAAATTAACCTTACAAAATGTGAACTTTCACCAGCCACTGACAAATAAATTATAACATTATTTTGTGTCCAAAATGGACCAGCCACTTTCAGATTTTAACAGCACATGGCTGGTGGCTGGTGTCCCTGGTATACATACTCATCAGGGTAGGACTGCACAGGGTGGCTTTGATATCTAAAGTTTTGTTTCCACCAAGCAGTACAGTTCGGTTCGGGACCTAACGGTTTGGTACAGAACGTTTTTGTGCGGTTCGGTACGGGTTGTGTTTCCATTGCCAAAGGTAGAGTAGAGTCGTCACAGCAACGGGCGTGTCTCTAAACCGTACCACAGACTGGTACCCCAACACAAGGGTGCCAGAAAATGGTACGGTTCGGTACGGTTATTTAGGTATGCTTCAAAAATTCTTACCATGGAGACACAAACAATTGAGAACCGAACTGTACTGTACTGCTTGGTGGAAACGGGGCTTTAGTCTGTGTTTCGGACGCCTACTACTGCTACTAGCTGTACCACGGAAGCCCTGGCCCAGTTGGGTTGCTTTGGGACTTTACTGTTACTGATTGACGCAGGACCATCTCAGAGGCCACAGACTGAAACAATCTTTTATTTATTTATTTTTAATTATATCTTTCAGTGTGGTAACACTAGTTCAGGTAGTTTAGAAGTTGTATTACAGCCAGGCAGAGTGGGTTTCTGCTATAAAAAAGACTTTACACCCTTTTCATACGGCACAGGGCATCCGGGTGTTATTTTATAGGGTTCCCACCACAGAAAGTTAACGATATTTTTAGCCTTATGTTTTGCAGCCTCATGTTCAGTTACTGAGTTACCATCCATACAGATTTTACAATGATTTTGTTTAAAACCATGATGTTTCTACAGCTGGCATTAAACTTAACCTTGCTCTCTCCATTTGTGCTTTCCATCTCTCCTCTTCTCCTCTCCTCCCTCCTTCCTTCCCTCTCTTCACCTCTCCTCCCTCCTTCCCTCTCCTCTCTCCGTCGCACAGAACCGTATGGAGGAGAGCAAGGCCCTGTTCCGGACCATCATCACATATCCCTGGTTCCAGAACTCGTCCGTCATCCTCTTCCTAAACAAGAAGGACCTCCTGGAGGAGAAGATCTCCTATTCCCACCTGGTGGACTACTTCCCCGAGTTTGACGGTGAGTGCCTGCACGACAGGGCCACAGGGTGCTGCGCGTTTCTCCCTGTTCCATTCCGCCTGCTCCCCTGGGTCAAAGGTCAGGATCAGGTCTGGCTGCGCACAGGAGGCTCTCAGCTCTCGGCCTTCAGAGAGCATGTGGCTATAACGGTCCAGTGTTCAGGAAGTATATAATATCAACATGGCGCCCTCTTGTGGAACTGTGCGGTACTGCCGCCACAGTTCTCCTATGTACAGTGGCTGGCCAGTGCTCTGAGCAGACTTGGGCAAAGTGTTAAGCAGTGCTTTTCTAATCTGTGATGTAATCTGTGACCTGTAATCATGTCTCAGTGAGACTTAATATGAAGGTGTCTACATAAGAGTGACATAATGAGCATTTGGACAGTGCACAAAAGTGCTTTGCAGTGATTTTCTAGCCTGTACTGTAATCTGTACCTGTAGCCCACATCTCTAACTCTGAGAAGTAAATGTGGTGTGCTGGCTAGTCGATTTGGACAATCTTTTATAAAAATGTTCTGCAGTGCTTTTTTTAGCCTGTACTGTAATCTGTAACCTGTAGCCCACATCTCGTGAAAGTGGTGTGCTGACTAGCCGGGATGTCCCCCCCCCCCCCCCTTCTCTCCTTTCTGTGTGTGTGTGTGTGTGTGTGTGTGTGTGTGTCCCTTCCCTTTTCCCCTTCCTGTCGCACACATACAGGTCCCCAGAGGGATGCCCAGGCCGCCCGGGAGTTCATCCTGAAGATGTTCGTGGACCTGAACCCCGACAGCGACAAGATCATCTACTCGCACTTCACCTGCGCCACAGACACCGAGAATATCCGCTTCGTCTTCGCTGCCGTCAAGGACACCATCCTGCAGCTCAACCTCAAAGAGTACAACCTGGTGTGAGCCCACACAGGGCCACACACACACACACACGTAGACATACACATGCACACACACGTAGATATACACACATGTTAACATACATCACAGGCACACACGAGTCTGTAACAAACATACACACACACACACACACACACACACACACACACTGACACAACCTCTCACACATGCGAATTCACAAGCGTACACACATGCGCACTCACAGAGACACATGTTTGCACATACACTAGTGTGCACACACACACCCACACCAACACTCATGCATATACATGCACACAGAAAAAGCAGAAACACAAACACACATATGCTTGAATGCGTATGTGCACTTGAGTGCGTGTGCACACCTGCGTTACATGCACCTTCTTGTGTATGTGCCGAAACACACACACACACACGTATATATACACACACATGTATACAGAAACCTACAGACACAAGTATAAAAGCTGATGTGTGTGCACTGGGGTTGTGGGCAAACACACACACACACACACACACACATACACATACACACACACACACACACACACACACACACACACACACAAACTGACACATACAACTGTCCACTCCTCGTCCTTCTTGAACTTCCTGTCCGGCTGACGTGTGGTCTCACAGGCCCCTCCCACAGGCCCCAGCGTCCAATCACACACTTCCTTCATTATTTTTGCCAAAGCCACTCCTTCTGGTTGGCAGCTGTAGGTCCCTTATAGCAAGTGTGTGTGTGTATGTGTGTATGTGTGTGAGTGAGTGTGTGTGTGTGTGGGGGTGGGTGGGTGGGTGGATGGACAAGCCAAGCATGTGTGTTTTACCTAGGGTTTTGCACTCTAGCATCTTAGTAGGCAAGGACACTGGAATACATCCAACCCTTCACTCCATCCATCCCCGTAGCCATGACAACACTACTGCCCTACCCCCTGTCACCGCACTTCCCTTCCAGGTGAACACACACACACACACACACACACACCCTCTCACTTATAAAATACCCCACACCTCGCTGTTGACACATCCTGAGAAACCTCAGCCAGGCCTAACTAACGTGCACACACTAAAACACACCATACACACACACACACACACACACACTAAAACACACCATACACACATACACACACACATTATACACACGTCTTCAGCTCACATTGACGAATGTATCTACAGATGTGAGCATTGAGACCAAGCAGCATTACAGTACCATATAAACTAGACCACCCGCACCAGGGGAAAGAGTTTTCCAAACGCAGACAAAAACCCTGAGATCTCTTTAAATTCCTGGGAGGATCCTACGGGAAACAACAACAACAAAATACACATTTTTAACGATAGTGACTATTGCTACTTCCACTTGCTACAACACACAACTATAATGGCAGAACCTCACAAAGAGAGAGGGGTCTGAGAAAGCAAATGAAGATCAGAATTATTTAAATGTTTGAATACATGTGCAAAATCAAGCTTGATCAGAGAGCAAGAGAGCATGTGAGTGTGTGTGTGTGTGTGTGTGTGTGTGTGTGTATAAAGATGTGTGAGAACTCGTACGAGTGTGTGTTTGTGGCGCAAATGGACGCCGTGTGTATCCCTTCGCGCTGATGTTTCTGTTTGTTTTATGATAGGCTACACTGCTTCCCTGCCCTGCACCCCCCCTCACCAACACACCCCACACCCGCCTGACACCTGATCCCCCACCACACACACACACACACACACACACACACACACACTCACAGACACGCACACACATAGACACAGAGACACACACGCGCATACACATGCATACACACATAGACACACACAGACAACACATACACACACAGACAACACATACACACACACACACACGTGCATACACACCACGTGCGCACACAGACACACATGCATACACACACCACACACGGCTTTTTTGGTTCATGTGATTGGTTGGGCTGCAGTTTGCCCCTGACTAGCATGAAGAGCTTTGGCCGTGTAAACGCCCCCAGAACTACCCCGTAATGCCCCAGAACTACCCCGTAATGCCCCAGAACTACCCCATGAACCTGCATCCACCCCCCCCCCCCTTACCCTGACACACCATAACTACCCCCCACACGTCATAACTACCCCCTGCCCTACACTCTACGCCCCCTGCAGGGTTGTTCGGGTGGCTTGCGAAGGCCCAGGTGCACAATGTTTTTCAACCAGTTTACTTTTGTTTCTGATTCTTTTTTTTTCTCTCTCAAGGAAGCGTCATCTATCTATCTATCTGTGTATCTATCAGCTGACTCGAGTTTGACATGCCGAAGCAGGGGGTGATGGGATTGCGGGATGGGGAGGGGTTTTTGTGGCGTGGGGGGTGTGGCTTTGTGGAGGTGATGGGTGTTGGGGGCGGAGCATTATTGTGCTGAAGTCTGATGAAGTGAATTGATTGTGTATATTTATATTTGTAAATACGTATACACATAAATGCTTATGTACAAAAAGTCTGTGGTACACTATCTTTGGCAAAAGAAAAAGAAATTATAATCCACTTTTTTTTTTTCGTAACTGTGTACGGTTTTTGTTGGGGGTTTTTAATTTCTTACGAATTACAATATTATCATTGATACTGTGATTCTGTCTGTTTCCGTTTCGCAACCATCAATAACGCATTACGCAAGCTGCGGGGGAGGGGAGGGGGTGGGGGGCGTAGGGGGACGGACACGCGTGTGCACTGAAAGGTCGCGAAAGGTCATCTAAGGTCAGAGGTGAAGAGTGCCATCGCCAGCTCTGTGCACACGTCACACCCTGCCCAGTCTGATCTCTCCCCTGGTTTAGCTTTCTCTTTCTCTCTCCTTTTACCTACCATATAATGAGAGAATTGAAATATTTTCCTTTTTTGAAAGATAATTAAATAAATAAATTTTTATTTATCTAATTTATGGACCAGATTTGAAGGTGTTGATAATTTGACTGCTATTTTTTTTTCTTCTTCTTCTCTCATATTTGAAGTGCTCCCCGCTAACACATCAAGGTGGAGGCACGAGTCTGTACTGCTGTAAAAACTTCTGTTTAGGAAATCTGCTTTTTTTTTTTTTTTTTTTTAGTGTATTTGGGGATTTAAAAAAAACAAACAAAAAAAAAACAAAGCAAAAAAAAAACTTTTTTGCCTCCAGACTTACCTGTTGCCATTTACTTACCTTGTCAACCCACACGGTGTATACTTCTCCCTGTTCTATATATATTTTTAATCAGTTTGAATTTTGTCATGGGTTTTTGCAGCGCTTACTCCAAGCATAGGAAATGTACCGTATGAAAAAAAACTAGACAGCTTTTTAAACAGTGATTAGTGACCTTTTTAGGTCCATATGCTTGCAACATGATTAATTTTTTCCTCTTCTTTCTTCTTCCTTCTTCTTCCTTCTTCTTCCTTCTTCCTCTTCTTCCTCCTCCTCTTCTCCTCTCTTCTTCCTCTTCTTCTGTTGTTGTTGATGTTTTTTTTTGGTATTTCTAATAACACTGCTTGTTTTCTTCATTGTGCAAGTAAGTAATGTGCAGATAGAACTTTCTAGCATTTTGGCGTGTTAAGCTTTTATACTGATGACCTCTCATTCTCATTATTCATCAAGGGCTATCACTAAAAAAAAATAATTGAGTAAGATGATATTACAAGAGCTGAGTTAGACTAGACGAGAGAAAGAGAGTGTTAAAAAAAAAAAAAGAAGAGAGGAGAGCGGAGGAATAGCACAGCTGTGCTTCGCCACGTGGTCAGCTTCTGCGTTAGTGAGAGCTTGCTCACTCCTGCACTTGCAGAGGGGGGAATGGAAGAGATTGACAGGCTCACTATTAAAACCACCTAGTGATGAATTGCACCATGACTCTAGTATGTGTGTGTGTGTGTGTGCACGCACGTGTTTGTATGTGTGCGTGTGAGAGAGAATGTGTGTGTGTACGTGTGTGATAGAGAGAGAGACAGAAATATGTTTCTTTCTGTTGTTTCTTTATTTGTTTTGTTTTCACGGGACAGTATGGCAGATTGTGCCCTGGTATCCGAATGTCTGCAGCCTGGCAGAGCCTGATTGAGGGCTGGCTGACTGGTGTCTCTACCCTTGATGTCCACCAGGTGGCGGTGTGTCCACCCCCTGTGCTTGGCCCCTCACAGGGAGGCAGAGAGGCAGGGGCCTGTGCTGGCCTGCTAGACGCGATAGGACACCAGGACAAGGCTTCCAAGCTGATGTCTTTTGCAGAGTTCGTACAGTGCGCTTTGCAAAAACGATACGCTTGGTGGACACTAAAAATGAGATTGAATGTCCTCATTTTACTCTGAAGTTAATTATCAATGTGTACACTTGTGTTGGTTTTTTTTTTTTCTTCTTCTTCCTTTCCTTCTCCTCTGTTCAGAACCTACATTCCCCTCACTCCAATGGAATGAATGGCTAAACTCTTCTGACAGTATTTCTACAAAAAGCATACCCCAAAAACAAGTATACACTTGTTAGTGTGGACCCCTCCTGCAGTGTGCTGGGAAGGGAGCACACTCAAAAGTACACACTCCTCTGAGTAAGTCACCCTACTCCAGACAGAGAAGGCAGCTATAGATGACGATGATGATGATGATGATGATGATGATGCACACCATCCTTATGCAGTGAATAGCACCCAGTCAGGTTCCTTAACAGTGGACAGGGCCTCCATTTTACAACAGTGTTAGAAAGGGGAGGGGGCGGAGGGGGGAGTAATGCCAAGTCTGAAGTGTCTTTCAGGGAGCCCCCTCCCCCAAGTGTTGCTTGCTGAACCCCTCTTAAAGACTTCTGTGGAGCACCAGCTGTTTCTTCCCTCCAGGCCACTAGGGGGAGCCATCAGTGAGCAGAGGAAGGAGGCTGACTTGAGCAGCCGTTTGTTTGCTGGTTTTCTATCTGGCTATAAGGTAGTTACTCAAGCTGTTTTTCAGACATAGCCTTGGCTCCTGGGTTTTTCTTTTTCCCGGGGCGTGCTGCATGTGTGGACGGAAAGCTCCAGGAAAGTTGCTCTTCGCTTGTCAACAGAGCCCCAATCAAAACTCTGGTATATTTGCGAACAGGCTCATGTGTAAATAGGATCGGTAAAATCTGGGGGGAGATTCGAGGTTATCTGGTGGGCACCCAGAATTTAGTTTTAAGAAGACGTTTTAGAAAACTCCCTGTTGTGCACCTCAAGTGCGAATGATGAACTACAACAAAAGTCCAAACCTAAATTTCTGATTATTGTCATAGTTTAAATCTGAAAGCAGCTTGAGAGAGCACCAGAGGCGTCCGTGTAGTTGGTTGCAGTGGAAGGCTGGGCATTGGCTGTGTTGGTTTGTTTGTTTTGATTGTTTTTGTGGTGTTTCTGGTCAGTCTCTCAGTCAGCTATTGGACAGTATTTCTCAAGGCTAGGTTGGAAAGAGAGGGTTTATCTTCAGGTGTCTTCAGCTTGTCAGTAATTACACAGTGCAGGCCAGAGGGACGCATGCAGCGTGTGGTGCAGGGCCTTTGAAGCGTGCACTGACAGGACAGGCCTATCTGAGAACATGCACTAACAGGACAGCCCTATCTGAGAGCGTGCACTAACAGGACAGCCCTATCTTGCGACATGTGAGGTGGGCACTTCGGAGGAATCCACTCTCGTTGCGTAACCTTGTAAAGAAAAAAAAAATACCCAGACCTCACAGAGTCTCGCCCTCACATACACTCCTCGGGGCTGTACGGTGCCACTCCTGTCTGCCACCACAGCCAAGTTTCGCTATTAATCAGATAAAGGCTGGTGTGCCTCTAGTGAAGAGTGGGGTGATGATAACTGGCTTTGTTTTGGATTGGGGGTAGGGCAGGGGTGTGGGTGTGGGTGTGGGTGCTCTGGGCCAAGTCAGCATGTTGTGTTGTGTTGTGTTGGTCCCAGCTCACGGGATAGTGTTTCACAGCTGCGCAGCCAGAGAGAAAGGTGTCCTCCACATCTAGCTTCTGAGGGTCTGCGTTTGGTGTGCTTTCAAACTGTGTGTGTGTGTGTGTGTGTGTGTGTGTGTGTGTGTGTGTGTGTGTGTGTGTGTGTGTGTGTGTGTGTGACTGAGTGAGGGACACCATCACCGCTGTTTTTTGCCATCAGTTGGTCCCTGTTCACAGACTGTCAGGTCGACCACCCAGTTGATCCCTCTTAACTGGTTGATCACTGAGTTGATCCCTCTTGGCAGAGGGTTGGTCAGAAGGTGACTGACTCTCCAAACTCAGGACGCAGGCTGCGTCGCCAGAGTGCCGATGTGGTGGGTGCCAGACACGGTGAGCTCGTGTGATGTGCAGTATTTTACAGATTCCACCCAAGTGTAGTGTTGGCCTCGTGTTGTCCTCTAACAGCAGTGTTGTGGTGGTCTGTGTCAGCCCAGACCGAGGCTTAGGGGGAGCCATTTTAAAAACGACTTTTTAGACGGTGCCGTACACAGAGGCTGCAGGTGCGCAGAGAAACCAGTGGTGTTGATAATCAGGTGAAAACTCTGATCTTTGCTGTCTTAGATAGTTTTGTTTGTGTCGCGGTTTTCTATCACAAGACTTGCACATAGACATATCGTCTGCGTCTCCATGGGTGACTCTCATTTCAGACATTCAGATTCATTTCACGTGTTTCGTGTGAGGGCTGTAAAGGTGTGGCAGTCACATGCCCCAGGAAAAGAGAGCAAGAAAACTTTTGTGGGGGTGCTGTCCAGCACTCGAACAGGCCTGGCTGTGGGGTAACCTTCCGCTCGCCCCCTCCCCCCCCCCCCCCCCCCCCGGCTGACTCCTCTTGCTGGTGCCCCCCAGTTAAGTGCTGAGGGTGGCACAGGCCAAACTACTGCTCGGTCCATCCCCACCTTCCCCCTCGAACCTTGAAACCTGGCCAGGTGTTATCTTTCTTTCTTCTGTCGGTCTCTCTCTCTCTCTCTCTTTCTTTCTCTTCCTCTCTCTCTTTCTTTCCTTCCCTCTCCTGGATTAACTGTTGCCCAGCGCAACACCAGATTAAAGGCTCGGTTCCACTGGGGAAGGTTCTCGGGCCGAGACTGAGGTTCCGGGAATGGAGTTCATAGCAACCGGTCCATAGCGCTTAGCACCAGGTTTACTAATGCGGGAAGAAGCAGCTTTGTTATTGGGTGAACAGGAAAGGATGCGAGTGTGTGTACTTTGATTAACAGGAGAGCACAGCAAGACATTTCTGGCTAACAGCCTACTTTTCCTGCTGTTTCTTTTTCGTTTGTTTTGTTTTTATTGGTTTTTATTGTTTATTTCTCTTGACATGACATTTACATGAACACTACGGCATTTAGGACCACTCAAACCTTTTTTTCTTCTTCTTCTTCTTTCCTTCTTCTTCTTTTAATTATGTTTCTCTCTCTTTCCTGCTTTTCAAATCAAACAGGACAATGTTTAGTGGTGTATAAAATACTTTTTGTTCACCTTTTTATTTTGTAAGTATTCCAAATGTAAATGATGTAAGATACTGAGTGTGCCAACCCCCACGTGGTGGAGAGAGCCTCTCCATGCAAGTGCCAATGTTGTCCAAATGGCGAGCGGACCCTCGCGATGTGCGCTCCCCCTTTTTAAAAGCGAAACACTAAACAAGTGATAAACAAAAAAAGTATATAAATATAAATATATATATATAACTTCATTCTGTGTTGAAGGTTTAAGAAAGAAACTGCTGTTTTCTTTTTTTCTCGCGCGCTCTTTTTTGTAAACAAATAATGAGTGATTTTCAGATGCATGTGCTCTCTGTGGTAGTGGGAGAGGCCTGAGCTGGGCCTCTCCTGAATGAGGACATATTGGTTATTGATGTACAACATTCTCGCCATATGTTTCTTTTTGGTTTTGTTTTTGTTTTATTTTTTTCTTTCATTTCTTTCTTTTTGTATTTTGTTTTTGATTTCAACCACTGTTGCCTGAACCTCATTCAAACATGAAAATGATTTTCATAGCCGCCTTCTAAAAAAACAAAAATAAAAAAAGAATAAAAGTATCTGTTTTAAATTTAAATAAATTTGTTCCTATACTTTGCCGATTGTCTTGCTCTTCATTGCATCGTTGTGAGTGTGACTGATTATGAGTGACTTATTGCAGGGGGGGTGGGGGGGTTGCTAATGGTCATTGTAGGCTTCACTAAACTTTATATTACACTGCCTGTGCGGTAATTACCCCTGTAATTCAGCAGTGTTGAGTTTATATACTTTTTAATGCATTAAATATGCCAAGGTTGAGGGGGCACAAGGGTTCCAAGTTGGGTGAAAGTCAAAAAGTCTCCTGTTCTACCTTGTTCTATGTCCTCTCAAACACTTTTGTTCCTGTGGTAAATGTGTAGTACTCCTAGCTAAACAGCACAAGGAAACATGTGATGTCATTAGCCAAGTTTAGAAAGCCTTGCCTAACTTCAATACTGATGCTAGTTGCCATTCATGTTCGTTATTTATTTTTGAAAAGAGATGACACTGAACCCATTCTGTAAGTTAGCTTAAATTAGGTAGCTAGCTAGCTACTTAGAAAAAAAAAAAAAAACGAGAGAAAAACCATGTAAACAACAATGCCAGCCCAGTGGTCAGTCGTCAAATCATGCAAACATTCCAAGTGACCAAACTGGGCACTGTTATTGACAACCAATTGTACTGTGAAAGTGTTGCTCTCATTTTGGTAGCATGTTAGTGCAGGACCACAAAACCTGACCAGCTGTACTCATCTGATGAAAATAAATGGTCAGAAATTGAAAGGAGTAAAAAAAAAACACATACAACAGTCATCAATACAGCTGTCAGTACAAGGGCAATGGAAAGATTAGTTTCCTGCTTTACCTTCACTTATATTTACACTACAGTGAAATTGTTACGCCATAGTTGTAGTAGAACAGTACAAAAACAGGACCAACACCTGCAGTGGGAATACATGACAATTATTAGGATTGGGGAGGAGAGACCAAGACAATACTTGGCAATACAAGTTATACTTTCAATACAAGTCTATAGAGTAAACAGCACTGTACAGCATCATTGTATAGTAACATTTCTCTCCAGGAGGTGGTAGTAATAAAGTAAATAAACTAGTAATAAAGTTACAGTTTGTCAGACTGCACACATGGATACAAATACAGTGTGAATACACAGGATTATTATCGAACAATCTTGGTGGGAAGGGAACACCTTCTGCAGTCACTGTAAGGACCCACCTTGGGGTCGGACAGCCAATATTGAGGATTTCTGGCCTATGGAAAGAAACTAACGGATTCATGTGTTGTGGGAGGCAATGCACTGGTAGTGCAACTAAATTACAAGTTAGTTACAACTTCGCTCATTTGACTAACATGACCTGGATGAATGAGAATCTTCACACACACATGCACCGGTAGTGCAACTTAGTTACAACTTAGTTACAACTTTGGCCATTTGACATGACCTGGACAAATGAGAATCTTCATACACACATATGCACCGGTAGTGCAACTTGCTACAAATTAGTTACAACTTAGGTCATTTGACTAACATGACCTGAATGAATGAGGATCTTCACAGACACATGCACCGGTAGTGTTTACCGGGGGAGAGCAGGGACATAGGCACCCTGACTGATGGACTCCATCCTCCACTGATAGTGTCCCAGTGAAAGAAGGGACACCATGGAGGGGGGCACACCCAAGGAGACAGACACCACACACACACACACACACACGCAAGTAAAGTGCAGTTGAGGTTCGGAGGGAGGATTGGCTTTGGTGGGCAATGATGGGTCAGTGCAGCAGTAGAAGCTCCCCAGGGTTTTGGTCCCCACCCCAAAGCTCGCTAGCCTCCCCAGGAAGAGGAGTCTCTGTTGAGCCTTCCTGAGGATGCAGGTGGAGTTCGGAGACCATGAGGGGGAGGTGGTCATCTGTATTCCCAGGAACAGGAAGCTGCTCACTGTCTACCGGACTCCCCACTATTACGGGAATAACCCACAGGTAAGGAAAATACTCTGTAATATAAATAATTTCTTACAAGTGTGTGGTAACTTAACGAATATGAAGGTCTAAGCACTAAGGGCAATGCTCTAAGAAAACCTGCAGTTTTACAGTGCATTCTTGCGTGATGCTTGTAAATGTGCCAATATGAAGTTGCCCAGTATGTCAACCCAGATTTGTGGTAAGGCACATAGCAAGGCAAGGGCAAGTAAAAGTGTATTTTGTCACTCTTTGAGTCCAAAATAGCTACCAGCATTTGTGAGGGAACAAAGTTATATCAACTAGCATTTTATTGCAAACTTAGTACTGTCACAAAATAACCACTTCGTAACCAAACCATGGCACCAACTTTTTCTGTATGATTAAAATCCAGGTGTCACAATGGTTACAACTAACCCTTGTTCAAGACTGCCTTTGCACCAATTCAACCAATATAATCACCCATATATCACCCAAGTACTCGGTAAGTGGTGTTCAGATGTCCCCGCAAATCACTGTGAAGGGTGTAGGTAATCATCTATCCTCATCTGGCCAGACAGAGGCAGTGGTTGTCAGATTGGAAGGGGCTTTTTGGTTTAAGAACAGGAAAAACTCTGCGTTTCTCACTGCGGCCTCAAGAGGTCAGTGTTGCACTTCGGAGGAAGAGATGCAGCCATCCCCTCGCCTCGCTCATCATAGCCGTGGGTGCAATTAAAACTTGGCATTGTGTGTATCTGTTGGCAGCATTGGTGAACACGCCACCACTAGCAATTAATCAGTGTTCCCACTACAGGACAGCAGTCGTGATATTCATTTTCAGTATGGACAAATAAATTCTGAATCATAATTTGGTAGGAGGGTCTGGATTATGCTTAGGCTATACCAATCGATGAGGAGACTGTAATGTCATATGCCTATGCTCCTAGCACAAGAGTGAAGCAGGTGACGTATCTATGAAATAAATTGAAATGCATAAGGACTAGGTCGGCGTAATCAGTGACACTTGTGAAAAAGCAATGCGACATGTATAGTGAAATGTACTGGCGAGTCTGTAAATCAGAAAAGCCAATAATCCAAAGGCAACGCGGTTTCATAACGTGTTCTTAAAAAGTAGTAATTGTTAAAACGCGCTGTTTTCTGTCACAACGTGTTTTATTAATCCTGGCCCCTTGCAGAGGGCAGGGAGGGGAAAACAGTTCCGTTGACATTCCAGCGGGGGCACATTAAACAGCAACACTTCCGCAAACTGTAATTTTATACATTTGACATCTAAAATGGGCCTTCCGAGCGTCACCTCAATCCCACATCACATGGGGCGCTCGTTCCTCGATTGCTCGTACATTTTGTAGCTAGAGAAGCGGAAAGAAATAGTTGCTCCACTCCAGCTAAGCAGCACAAGCCTCTTGTATGTGACTAGATGCGGATTGCAACAGAACATCAGAGACCGGGAACTGATTCAACAAAGAATTTCCAGAAGGCCTCTATACAATATCTGCGTTTGGACAAAGACACATTTGGGGTCAAACACGCTTCCTAATTGACTGAATCAAGCTTGATAGTAAAATTACCGTAGCCACCACACCGCTTGCTAGCCTGATGACTGTTCACAAAGCTAGCTAGCCAGCCAAATGGATGCTACGAATGACTGAGTTAGCATCAGCGAGCTAGTTCTGGACGATTTCCTGTGTGATTGTTCAGTTTTCCAGTTACAGGACTCAGCTTTGAAATCGCGGGTCGTGTCATTACTTGTAGTTGTGTGAAAATATTTTGGTTAACCCTACAGTTTGGCTAAGCAAAGCCATTTTGATATGTGTCGTTAACAACAAACCTTAGCCGAGTACTTATCGTAGCCAAAGCAAAAAGCGCAGATATTTTTCCATTGTGGAGGCACTGTTGGGCATATCTCTTCATTACTTGTATTAAGGAAGAATAACGCTTTGCAGTTCGCGTCTAAACTGATCAACTGGACTTAATAACAGAAAGAGGGAATTTTGAATCGCCTAGCAAATCTCCCCGTTTTTTTAAACAGAAAGAAAAGGACTGCATCCCAAGCTAATTTGATTTACTTCGCGAAGGAGTAGCCATACCGCTAGAAACTGACATGATGTTTCCACAATCCAGACACTCGGTAAGTAATTTATTGCAACATCGCACTGCAAACAATTTCCTTACTATTTTGCCAAATGAAGTTACGCTGTATTTTATCTTTCCTAAAATTGCGCTCTCTAGCTGGCTAGTCAGCTAGGTTGCGTGTTGCCTATATCTAATGTAAGCCAGATGTAGCATTAGGTGCTTTGTCAATTGGACGGTGGCGTGCAATCGGGGGAAATTGCTGAATTTTACAAATAACCCATTAGTTTCCCAGCCAGTGTGATGTGATATGAGTCACCTTCATTTTGGGGCATTGTATGACAAAGGACTTCATAAGTTTCTTACTTCACAGACGTGTCTTGCACATACCGAAAAATCGGATAGCTTGCTAGCTGCCTCGAAGGCCATGGACCTGGTTTCACTGCTGTACTTGGGGGAAAATCGCCACCTTTGGTTTGCTAGTAAGGTGGCGTGTGCAAATTGCATTGTGCGCCAGGTGGTTACATAGAATCGTTTGAGATGTTCTGTCAGGGCAACTTTGGTATATGTTTTTTCGACTGTTACGTTACCGTTTAATTTAATCACAGCACGCCACTCTACTGTGGTGGTGTTTGTTCTAATACAATACGCTATCTCCACTTACTGGCTGCTAACCCGGCTTGGACAATGAACTGTGCGACCAATATATACTGCCATGGGTTTCTCAGTTTTTGTTTTCAAGCATTGCTTGGCGAGAACAGGGAGTTGCAATGTAGACCAGCTACTAAAATCGTAATCTCTACCCACCCGTGGCACAAACTCAAATAAAGTCTATGAGGGAAAACACCAACGTCATCTCGATTGCCATACTGATAGACAAATTTTGTGGTATATTTAAATGCCGCCTAGCGTTTCTGTTTGGAAAGGTAGCGAAGGCAGGGCTCGGTTGTGGAATACGCGCGGTCGCGATTCTTTCCTCCGTGTTGGCACGGTCTCCAGGATCAAAGGGCCTTATAATAGGCACCTCGCACGGATGGCTCTGTGCACGCTACGGGTGCCTCGTGTATAACGAGTCTCCAGGCACTACAGCGATTAATGGTGTTGACAGAGGACCACATCAAGACGGTGATGCCGGCGCACTTCGGTAGCTACAACACAAACAACGTGGGTGCCGGAGTCGGCGAGCAAGTCGGGGCCGTGTAGGTTGTCCCGAGGGAAGTGGGGGTGGGGGATCACGGGTTAATGAGTCCACTAATTGATGAATTCCCCAAACTAACACAATGGACGAGTCATGAGTGTGCTCAGCTGTTCGAAAGAGGGCCCTGGCGCCGCGGGTGTTCTCACAAATAAAACAGGCGGACGGATCGGCAGCCCGTCCCTTGGGGTGTTGTTTATTACACAGCGGACCCGCACCTAAATGCATGTAATTGTTCATTGAGTAGCGTTTTTGTTTACAGACCACATTTCCTCAGCGGCTGCCGCAGGCATTCTTAGGACCAGCTATTTCTAGGTAAGGACCCAGGTCCACTGCAGCACGTTTGGGGCCTAGTGGAAGAATATGATATGATTGTCCCCCACCCTACCCCCAGTGATAATACTTGTCATTGTGTGGCATCAGGGCCGTCAAGGGACCCTGGAATCATCCCAACTTTACGCCACCTTACGACACCTCTGCAGGCATCGGTTGTTTGTCATTCACGGGATAGCCAAACAATAACAGTACCGGTGTGTCAAGAATTAAGACCTCAGTAATTTGGTTGGGGTTGCAACTGTCCTTTGTTTATTTATGTTTTACTGTACTAGTCATAGCCATGTCTTCTACCCAACTGTGCAACTAGCAGATATGGAATTCATTAAAGAAGAGAAGTGATTAATACCCTCGAGACGTTTAGCCTATGTAGCGCGAGCCACAAAAGACGTTTAGCCAATAGCGTAAACCACAAAGGACATTTACAACCCGCCATGCTGGTTGGAAGTGGAAAAGTGTAGGTGATTAGCACCCATCAAAAAATTAAAAATTCACCCCTTTCTCAAACACTAGCCTGCTGGTGCTAACGGATAAGTTTTGAGTGTAAACAATATGAGCTGTTGGAGGGGGACTAGCACAGACAGCCAGTTGCTAAGTCTGCTTTAGACGGCCTGTTCCTCCACACACCCAAACATGAATGCTGTGTGTGTGTGTGTCATAAACTGCACGTGTGCCTGGACCCCACCATTAGGTCTGCAGTCAGCAAGAATGCATTGTGCTGTTTCTTTCCGTCAGAAATCATACACGGCGTCTTTTCAGTCCGATATGGTGCACAGTGTCTAGTTAGAAGTGCGTTGTTCTTGTGTTGTTTTAGTACTGGAACCATCACATTGCTCATATGCTCATCCTCCAGGCCTACTTCTGGTAATGAGGAGACTATTCTTCATTTGGATGGGTAGGCAGTGAATTTAGGAGCCACAATGTTATAATTGCTCATCATCTCCTGTGTGTGTGTGTGTGTGTGTGTGTGTGTGTGTGTGTGTGTGTGTGTGTGTGTGTGTGAGAGTCAGTGTGCCTCATGGTATAGTGCAGGATGAATATGCTTAAATGCTCTTTAGGACACCTTTTAAAATTACAAAACCATGTCTACTTCCCCGTTTTATGATTGATTGCTGATTTGGATTTATAGTCTGCCTACCTTTTTCGCAGCTGCGAGTTAGGTCCACCCACCTGTTCCACCACTATAGTTAACCCACCTTTCTTTTTACCCGTCTGCCCAAGCTGCTGAACATACCTCTGCTCATCACCAGGACCTACAAGTGTGTGTGTGTGTGTGTGTGTGTGTGTGTGCGCGTGCGCCCGCATGTGTATGTGTATGTGAAGATTATTATTCTGTTAGAAACTCACTATTTCTGTACATTCCTTCCATTTACCTTAAGTTTTTCCTCCTTTCAATTTCTGTTTACTCTCTCTCTCTCTCTCTCTCACTCAATGCCTTGTTCTTCTTTTCTTTCTTTGTGCCTCCATCTTTCTTTCCCCCCTCCATGCACTTTTACACATACTTCTTTCTTTAGACATTTTCAGACATGAACTCAGGGCAATAAACGTATAACTGCAACCGGTTATCAAACATAGCCGAGTGTTCATACATGGTGCTTGCAAACGGAGGGTAGTTGTTCATACTGCAGAAAAAAAAACTCTGGTTGTTTAAGTGAGGGGTGGAGACAGGGCTGAACTTGCAGGCAGCACATGTGACATGACACAAAATATGTGCTGCTGCTTTAGCTGTATGAGCAGTGTTTGTCAAAGTGTGGTCCCCAGCAGATGTGATGCACCTTGTCATTTCCCAAATATTTGTTGAGCTACGTATGCTACAATGGCAAACGTTTTTTTTTACAGAGATTGTCTTCTTGTCGTTCTCCAACACTGCACCACTCCATGCATTTAAACAGCCATGCTAGCCAGATAGCCCCAAGGTTTACATTGATAAACAAACTGATGTTACTTTTGGAATGTAGTTAAATCGCCATTGCGAGGACATACAATGCCCAAACATCAGATAACATTTATCTAGCAGCTAAGGTTTATCTCAGTACTTTAAGCAGCCACTTTGTGTGTCTCAAAGTCTTTTAAAATATTGACCAGTGTGTTTGGTAGGTTCCACTTCATACACATTAAGTGAAGCTGCTATCATATGGCTAGCTTGTAGTATGCTGTAGTAGCTAAATAAGAAGGCAACCAAACATCAACTAACTAACTATCAGATAAAACCAAGGCCGTTCCTTCATGATGCATCACCCATATGTCATGTTATGTGTCCATCAGAATGACGAATAACTCCAGAAACGTACATATTCATCAAACTAGCTTACTAGCTAGCAAAGCTAGACTGTAACCAAGCACTTGTTGCTAATTAAAAACTGCCTGTACCTCTTGTCCAGTTTAAGTTCCACTTTTCAACATAGCAGAGTTAAACAGATGCTTTGCCAACCATAATCCTGTATGCACTGTATTGTTATTTTCCTAAGGCACTGTTCACTGTATCCTATCTAAAAAATACTTTTGTGACAACAGCAGATCACATATTTTATCGTTTTATTTATTATTAACCAGTGACAATTAGTATGCCCTCTACACGTGTACATTTACCTCAACATAACCCTAATGATGCAGCTCTTCAGTGAAACGCTGTCGTAGAGTGAAACAACTCGGGCCCTGTCAAAGGAGCCTATTGGGTGAATGTAAACAATACTGCATTGCCTCTTTCGCACCACACTGGTGCCTACGCCCTCATCCCAGCCCGAGATTAGACTAGACTGCCTTTGTTCAGGCATAACGCTCCTCCGGCTGGGAGCCGGTGATGAGACTAGGGCCCGGGCCCGGGCAGGACCATAACCGGGTGAAAACCGATTGGGGGGAAAAAATGCTGTTTATTTTTGTTTGTTTGTTTGTTTGTTTTGTTTGTTTTTTGTTTTCGTTCATACATACAGCCCCTGTCCGTTCTTCACTGCATATGAAATTGGCTTCTGTCTCTCTCTCTCTCTCTCTCTCTCTCACACACTCTATGTCTGTTCCCCTTCCCTCTGTCTAGGTCTCCCTGTGTCTCTCTCTTATTCCACATACCTCTTGCTCCACCTCTCTGTTCGCATATCCCTCTCTCTTTACATGCCCCTCTCTTTCTCTCTCTCTCCCCCCCCTCCCTTTTTTCTCCCCCCCTTCTTTCTCTCTCCCCCATCCCTCCATGCCTCCCTCCCTCCCTCCCTCTCGGTGAGGCTGCTGCTGTAATCCAATTGCTCAGACTTATGCTGCTTGTTGGAGTCCTAAGAGTCTGTGCACCAGATTAACTGCGGGGATTAACAGCCCTGGTGCTGAGAGGCTGCACCCTAAGCTGCCCTGCTCTGACCCCCTACCCTCCCCACTGACCCCCCACCCACCCCCCAAACACTCACGCGCACCCACACACACCAGCACACACACACCACTACTCACACACACACCCCAGCACGCACACACACACACACACACACACACACACACACACCCCAGCACACACGCACACACACACACCCCAGCACACACACACACACACACGCGCACACACACACACACACACCCCAGCACACACACCCCAGCACACACACCCCAGCACACACACCCCAGCACACACACACACGCACACACACACACCAACACACACACCAGCACCCACACACACTGTTATTATGCGGGGCTGCCACAGCAGCTACCATTATATTAATCATCCCGGGTGTTATGGAAAGCTAAGAGAGGATGTGAATAGTCGTGATTGTAATGATTTCCAGCCACCTGATTTGCACATTGCGGCGGCCTTTTGCGCGTCGGGACTTTCTCACAGTTTGGGGTCTCTCCTATCCTTGCGGAAGTGTCCTTGAGAAACGCCACGCACCCCGACAATGCCTGATGAGCTGTGAGATGCTTTGCTTGGCTGCCTTTGCTGCTGCTGTGCAATCGTTTGTGTGTGTGTGTGTGTGTGTGTGTGTGTGTGTGTGTCTGTCTGTGTGTGTGTGTGTGTGTGTCTGTGCATCTGAGTGAACAAATGAATGTGTCACGTCGGTTGTAATGCACATCGGGTGGTTACAGGAAGTATAGCTTTGCGGTCCAGGTCTTGTAGTCCCAACAGATTGGTTTGGTTGTGGAGACGTGGACATGGATTGTCCAGTGGGATGCAGTTTTTGTGTGTGTGTGTGTGTGTGTGTGTGTGTGTGTGTGTGTGTGTGTTTGGATGATGACCACGTCTAGTTTCATCAGCCACACTGTCCACTAGTATAGGCTGTTGCTGTACACAGCCAAAAGGCAGTAACTGCCAGAACTAAATTTGGACTGGAAATTGACTTAATAACACCTCCTTCATCTTGTGATTAAATGCTTTGCTTCTTTCTATTTAAAAAAATACATGAAATCATCACCACTGTTATACCTACAACATGTTTGACTGGGCGGTATGACAACTTTGAAGGTTTAATGTGTACTACGCGTACTTACTGCACTTTGCTACCATAAAAGATCGGTACAACATCAGAAGAACAACATCAGCATAGGACACATTCACATTGAAGCGACACGTCTGGTTGAGAGTAATTCATCACCTGTCCATCATGCGACTGTATGTCGGCACAAAAGTACTCTCAGTTTCTCAGTACTTTTGGATATGCAGTTGCAAGCACACCAATGGTGATATTTGTGCGCACTTCTTGCATACATGCGTTAGATCCTCTCTATGGTGACTCCAGTTCAGAAACTGTGGTAGCCAATGGACCTGTCCTCCTAAGTTGGACTTAGTTTTTTTGGTAGTGCACATGTTATTACCGTCTAAGGAGCACATGTCTGTAGCACTTCCTGTACTGATTACATAGAGCAGTGGTTCTTAACCTTCTTGGAGGTACCGAACCCCACCAGTTTCATATGCTCATTCACTGAACCCTTCTTTAGTAAAAAATAAAATATGATTTTTTTTACTGGTGCACAAAATGAACCGTGCATTAGCATCACCTTGTTCAAATAGCAAAACCAACACAGAGCAGAGGCTCCACCGAACCCCTGAGACCGACTCACCGAACCCCTAGGGTTCGATGGAACCCAGGTTAAGAACCACTGACATAGAGTGAGAACGCAAGCCGGAGAAACCCTAATGGACTCTTTTTTTTTTTCCATAGTCAAGCACATCCCATGGTAGTTATTTGTGCAGCAAGACGTCATAGGCAGGTTTAAGTCAAGACCTGTCTGTTTTCTGTCTTTATTAGTTACAATTATCATACTAGTACTCGTAAATGCAAATGCTGGTGTCATTGTTGTTTTTAAGGAGGCTCTGTGGAAAAATTCAGTCATTGGCTTATTCATAACCAACCATGACTTCATGCATAATGATGTCTTCATCCATTTGCACAGTAGGTGTAGCCTTACCAGGCCAGGTGTAGCCTTATCACTGATGAGACACCAGGATGTTCACATTTCACAATTGTTTATCCTAAAAGCCAGAATCCCTTTATCATATGTATCACCTTCAGAGCTGTGCAGTCACAACTGAGAGACTGCGTCACCACCTCGTCTCTGTCCCACATTGCCCTGGTGCCTGTAAGTGACTCACTGTAGCATATGACGCCACTGGAACAAAGAGACATATGACAGGCAAAAGGGGCAGTTGTACAGACATTTACCAAGGCCAGGCCGTGTGACGCATTTTGCAATCTTAGTTGAAGTGACTGTAAAAATAAAGATTTGTCCACTTGTTTGGATCGGCACAATGAAAGTGGCAGTTCTCTTGGGCCGTTTGAGCTTAACCCCCCCCCCCACACACACACACACACACACACACCCAATTGGGGCAAGCTGGTTTTTGCCCTCCCCTGCTAACATACAAACAAAACAAAACCCATTAAAAAAATAAAAGACATGGCCTGCCTTGCTGAGGTAATGATCAGACAAAAAAAAGACAGACACAAGCAATCACAAGCATCACTTGGTGTGATGTGACCTCTAGGTTTGGACAGTAAACTAAAGCGGTCGATGTATTTTCCTTCTGCCGAACCATAATAGGTCGGCTAAGCAGGAGGCACCAGTAGTAGCACACAAAGGAAGGACATGGACAACAGAGGGAATCAACACCAGTGTGGGAGCTCAGGGTCCGTGCTTTTTGTCCCTACTGCCTAGCCGTCACCATGTGCTTTTTCCCCCCTGTCCTTCACTCTTTAAGTGCTGCCTGTCCCCTGGACAAAGAACAGCCCTAACTAGTGGCCTTAGTGTGTGTGTGTGTGTGTGCTAGAGTGTGTGTGTGTGTGTCTGTGGGTTTGTGTGTGTGTGTGCGTGTGTGTGTGTGCGTGTGTCTGTCTGTCTGCGTGTGTGTGTGTGTGTGCGTGTGTGTGTGTTTGCGGCGTTGGGGGGGGTTTTGCCCTTTATCAGTGCACTGTACTGTGATTGTGTCTCAGGTGGATGTGGTGAGTTGGCTTCTTTTCTCAAATCTTACAGCCTTGTCACCCAGGTATGCCTTTTTTACTTTCACCCTGCATCGAACGAAGCCAGCAAAGGAATTGAGGGTCTGCATTGGTATGGTGTTCGCTGCATTGACACATATACACACAGACAATCACACACATATAAGTAGTGTGGTAAACCAGCCTGTTGTACTTCACTTTGTTTAGTGCAGAGGATCTGGCTGTGCTGTGTTGAAAAAACGTTTTTCTTCTTGGAGGTGTGGACTCTGCTGAAATTAAATAGATTGGATCTGCCTTTACCTAAACATTAACGTGAAGGAAAGTTACAAAGCTTTCCAGAAACTAACGAACTAACTACTAACGCTCACAAACACTCGCTCTGTGCACTGATTTGGCTAGGAGGGATTTTGCCTACAACCAGCCATTTCAATAAGACCAGTGCCAGACCCTTTGTATATAACGAAGTAAAGTACGAGGGGCTGGTTTACCAGGCTAGCACATAAGCCCTTTACTCACACCTGTGTCATCAGGTAGTGCTTCCAAGCTGTGTACGAGGTTTTCGACAGGTAGGCTATTCCGTGACAACTGAGAAAGCGTGAGTCGCCTTTAGCTCCCTGTGGGGGTTCCGATTCGGAACACTGCTGCAGGCCAGGTAAAAGCACTGAGGAAACTAACATGGCGTTAATATCTCGTTGAACGTCGACTACAAAAATTGAAGTCGATCCGAAAAACACACTGGAACATACAGTGTTCTGCTGGTTCTGCTGCTAAAAATATTTAGTAAGAAGCAGGTTGCGAAAAAAGGCCTTTTTGCATTTTTGTAAGCAAAATGCTACTTCCATGGCAGAGTAGCAAGGGTTCCCCTTGTTTTTCGTCCGTCAGTATGCAACTCGGTTGCTGTTAACTCCCTACTGTTTTTGTCAAGTTAACACGGTGGAAATATGCACAGAGATATGTAGTGAATATGAGTGTGCCTTAATAGAGTCCTGGAACTTGTGCTAGGGTAGGGAGTGCAATGTGTTGTGTGAAGCAGGTTAGTGGTCTCCTAGCTCCACACACACACACACACGACTAAAGTATGTCACTGGGCTTTAGAGTGTGTGTGTGTGTGTGTGTGTGTGTGTGTGTGGTGAGGGGGGGGTGCTGGTAACTTTGTTCCCCCTGTCTTTTATGCTCTCTGCCTGCTGCCCATCTCTCTGGGCTTATTCCCTTGTTCTCACCACACACACACACATATGTACATACACTCTCTCTCTGTCTGTCTCTCTTGCACATTCTCCCTCTTTCTCATACACACAAAAATACTCTATCTTTTTTTCTTCTTTCACACATACATACTCACGCCAATATTCTCTTTCTGTCTCACATACTTTTTTCTAACCCCCCCACCCCTCTGTCTGTCTGTCTCTTTCTCTGTCTGTCTGTCTGTCTGTCTGTGTCTCTTTCTCTCTCTCTCTCTCCCTCTCTCTGTTTCTCTCTCTTTCTCTGTCTTTCTCTCTCTCCCCCTCTCTCTCTGTTTCTCTCTCTCTCTCTCTCTCTCTCTGCATGAGTGAGGAGAGGAGGGACAGGGAGAGTGCAGACTACTCCTGCTGCGTGTGAAATTGGTCATTCTCCTTCTGCAGTACAAATGTGCGTGCACACACACACACACACACACACACACACACACACTGCTGATGAATCTTAGCTGTGGACTGCAAAGAGTAGAGCGCACACACACACACACACACACACACACACACACACACACACACACACACACACACAGTGCTGATGAATCTTAGCTGTGGACTGCAAAGAGTAGAGCGAGCGCGCACACACACACACACACACACAGTAGGGGGGAACTGGTGAGTGTTATTAAGGCCGAATTAACAGAGGCCCCCCAGCTGAGCAGGGGTCAATCCCCAGACACCACCTCTCCCACTCTACTAAACAAACACTCCCTTGCCCCCACACACACACACACACACACATTCACACGCACATATAAACATGCCCTACATCATTTTTACACACACACACACACCTCCTGTCACACATACATACACAGACACAGACAGACACTCCCCACATCAGACGCACACACACACACACACATTCCTTATCGTACAGGGGCACACTTCACTCATGCAGACACACACTTCCCCCATTCACACACATAAAACTCACCCATGCCCTCCCTGGTAGTTCTCCACCCCCATTCCCTACACACACACACACACTCTTTCTCTCTCGCTCACACACACACACACACACACTTGCAGGTCACCCATTCATGGACACTTGCACACACACAAAACACCCCCTTCCATCAACCTCTCACTCCCGCAGACACATTCAGGCACACACACACACACACACACACAGAAGAGGAAACACAATTACACCCCCTGCCTACACAGACACATAATAACACAGTTTCCTCCACCTCTCTCTAACACACTCACACGTTCTGAAGCCCAGTCATGCATACACACACACACACACACACATTGAAAAACCCCACACACATGCACACATTACCCTCATCTGATTTACACACATTTTCACAACCCCATTAATGTAAGTGAGACACACACACACACATGCACATGCGCATACACACACATCTATTAACAGATCTTTGTATGTATATACATGTAGAGAAGCATCTACCCCCAAACGCGCACACACACACACACACACACACACACACACACACACACACACACACACATTCACACCAACATTCACATGGTTGTGGCCACGTGGGAGCGCGCGCACACACACACGCGCACACACACACACACACACACACACACACACACACTGTGGTGAACCCTCCCCAGCCCTCCCCTCCTGCGGAGCACACATCAGTGCACAACAGTAGAGTGTGGAGCCTCTCAGTGGAGAGCACCTTGCCCTGGTGCTAATTGTGTGTGAACGCAAACACAGCATCTCTGGTGATGGAGGCGCCAGTGTTTGATGGCGCACTCAAAACACATCTCTCTCTCGCATACACACACGTTTACACACACACATATTCACCACCTTCACTTACACTTGAACACACACACACACACACACACACACACACACACACATTCTCTCCATCTCACCCACACACAGGAGCTCTTATCGTCTTTGTGTTTCCGTTCAACAAATTGAAGCTGTGTGCGTGTGTGTGTGTGTGCGTTCCGTGTGTGTGTGCGTTCCGTTTGTGTGTGTGTGTGTGTGCTCGTGTTGTAGCAGATGTCTTGGTCACCCGGGGCAACGCTCCTCATTACCATCAGAAAGCGGCGGCCATGTCGAGGGCAGACCCTGACGAGAGGGGGTGGGGGTAGGGGGAGTGTTTGGGGTCAAGGGTTGCCGTCTGGATTGATCTGCGTGTCGCCTCTCTAATTGATTTTTAATGGTGGGAGGGGGAGATTTGATCACACACACACACACACACACAGTTCTCTGAAGGAATACACACGCAGACACACATCATTGGAATAGACACACTTTATTACGAACACACACATATACACACACACACACACACACAGTGAGACTGATATCTGAAACAAAAGACCTTATTGCTATCGGTACTTCCTTTTAGGCATTATAAAACCACACACACACACACACACACACACACACACACACACTATTCAGATGCTCCCACACATACAGTTCATCAGAATGTCACATAGAAATATTAGTGCACCCTACCATAGTATTAATATACCGAACACACACATGTCTGTACAACATTAAAAGCTGTGCCACACACACACACACACACACACACACATAGGGCAGGGAGGAGGAGGAGGGCTGAATATAGAAGTGTAATGTAAAGAAGTGGTGATACCCCCGCCCCACAGCAACACAGAGACCTCCCACTGAACATCAATACCGCTTTTTCAAAAAACACACAACTCCCGTTTCAAATCAATACTGTTGATGCAGTAAGACCCCCCTCACTCCGGGAAATCAATACCGCCACAAGGCGTGGTGTGTGTGTGTGTGTGTGTTTGTGTGTGTGTGTGTGTGTGTAGTCGGGGGGTGTTGGTATATAAATAAATAAAGCCAAGAGCCCACGGGGGGAACATCAGAGCTTTATGCCCGTAAGTCCCCCAGCGCTCGTGAGGCCCGCCGCCGCTGCCTCACACCTAGTGCTAGTGCCCAGCGCACGCGGCCCAGGGCCGGGCCAGATCCGGCACCACCACACCCACCCACACCCTCATGTGCCAGCCAATAGAAATCACAGCTGGTGGAGAAAGAGACTCTTTCCAGCCAATAGAGCTTGCAGATGATTGAGAAAGACACACTCTTTCCAGCCAATAGAAATCACCAGATGGTGGAGAAATAGACTCTTTTCAGCCAATAGAAATCACAGATGGTGGAGAAAGAGACTCTTTCCAGCCAATAGAAATTAGAGGTGATTGAGAAAGAGACTCTTCCCACCCAATGGAAATTAGAGGTGATGGAGAAAGAGACCTTTTTCATCCAATGAAATCGTGAGGCAGATGGTGCTGGAATCTGCCCTGGTGTGTGTGTGTGTGTGTGTGTGTGTGTGTGTGTGTGTGTGGGGCTGGCATTGCTTTGTGCCTCTGTGTTGGTGAGTGTGGCCATTTAAATGAGCAGAGGTCTTAATCGTCTCGGGAGAGCGTTTCACTGGTGTGTGTGTGTGTGTGTGTGTGTTGCTGGGCGCCTGTTTTTGTTGAAGTAGTGTGTGTGTGTGTGTGTGTGTGTGTGCGAGAGGGGGAAAAGGAGGAGAATATGTGTGTGACAGAAGAATAGGTGTGTGTGTGTGTGTGTGTGTGTGTGTGTGTGTGAGCGAGCGAGAGAGAGAGAGAGACACCCCAGAGGGATGCAGTCAGTCAAAATAAGCAGGCCAGCAGGGGGAACCTGATTTAGCTGCCCTGCAGCAGTTGACCCATCTCACACACACACACACACACACACACACACACACACACGCCCAGACAAAGGGCCTCTCACAAATTCATAAGCGCACACACAAAGAGCCTCACAGACAAGAAAAATCACTCCTGTTTGTGCTGTTGTCCAGAATCAACTGACCGTAAGATGCCGTCATATATGTTATAAAAAATTGATTCTTCTGTAATATCGGCATATTTTTTGAAACAATATGTTATAGTGCTTTTGCAGCTTGTGATATAAATGTATAGATAATATATATTGTTATATATTGAGTTTGGTACACATGTCCACACTCTGATAACATCATTTCCTGGGTCCACAATGTGGTGCCATGCATCCCTCTCCTGCTCCTCACTGGCCATATGAGCTATGTGATTCAAGTTCACATCACGTCAGTCCCACCACAATAAGATGACTCCCTAAATAGATGAAACATAATATATATAAAACATAATAAGGTAGCAAATAAGTTGAATCAGAACTGAATCACAATACTGTACTATTATGTAGTATCATGGCAATATGGTGGTGCTGTACTCCTGTGGTAATTCCCATTCCTGTTGTATACACACAAGTGTGTAATTTACACACACACGCACACACACACACACACACACTCACACTCTAACACACACAAAGCTTCTGTGGATTCCATCCTCTGTTCACCACTCTTGCCTGTACTGGATCCCTGAGCGGCATATGTGAGACTGCCCATGTGTGTGTGCGTGCGTGCGTGCGTTTTTAGCGTGTGTTTATACTTTTTAATTAGGGTAATAGGAGACAAGTAATGCCTCTGTAGCAGTTAGCATAATGATAGTGCTTCATCGATGGCATGAGTGTGAGTATGAGTGATTGAGTCAACTCGCTTTGGGTCACCTCTTCTTCACCAGTCCTCCACAGTACCAGTCTGGAGCGGTCTCCAGGCTGCATAGCTGTCCTGTTCTAGAATGAATAGCCATGTTCTAGAATGAGTAGCCATGTGCTACTCACTCATGAATAGCTCCTTAGGGTGGTACCTGGTTGCTATGGTGCTCCACAGGTGCATCAACACAACCGGGGTGTTTTTCTAAGTGCGTACCTCCTCGGCCGCTGGTGATGTAGACGGAATGTTCTGGAACTTAGTAATGATTGACAGGAGAACTAGACTCTTAACTCAGAGGGGAGTGTGTGTGTGTGTGTGACAGTGACAGAGGCCTATTGGGAGAGAGTTTCTGTTGCAACTGATGGTGGTTAATCTGGCTCCAAACAGTAACAAGCCATCCCGTATTTCTTCCAACCATTCACAAAGCTGTCTTGCTGTAATTAGGCGTAACAGGTAGATGAGCTAACTAGCTGGTGAAATCATGCTCAGGTACAGCCAGTGCATGGCAGGATCTCTAACTGTATGAAGGTCTTTAAGTCTGTGCAGGTCTTCTACTCTGTCTGGGACTGGCTGCCTCTGTTATTGATTGTGTTTAATTGGGAAAACTGGCTGATAAAATCTTGCAGATGTCTCCATTTGGCACAAGGACTTAAATGTGTTTGTTGCTCTTTGTGTCACAACTGATATTCTCTGTCTATGTACGTGTGTTGATAATATGTTTGTGTTTCTGTGTAGTTGTTAACTGTGTTGGGTCTTTCCTTCTGTGTGTATGTGTGTGCACGCAGGTGAGCGTGTATGTGTAGGCTATATTTTACCATGTGTATGTGTATTTGTGTGTGTATATGAGTGCCTGTGCGTGCATGTGTGTGTGTGCGTGGATGCATGTGTGTGTGTGTACGTGCGTGGATGTGCGTGCGTGCGTGTGTGTGTGTGTGTGTGTGTGTATATGTGCGTGCGTGCATGGATGAATGCATGTATGTGTGTGCATATACGGTCTAACTGTGTTCATCTCTCAGCAGGCCTCCTCCCAGTCCTCTCAGACGCTGAAGTTCACCACCTCAGACTCATGTGACCGCATCAAGGACGAGTTTCAGTTCCTGCAAGCACAGTACCACAGGTACCCTACCCACAATGCACCTCACCACACGCCTCCACAGGTACCCTTACCACATGCACAACACGACGCTAGCACTACCAATATGGCCACCACAGGGTGGATACCCACAATGCATTGCAGGGTGTTTGTGCTACTGGTCCCCACACATTGAGGACTCGCCTTGTATCCCACACCACACACACACACACACACACACACACACACATTGTATCCCAAACCACAGTTCTTACCTAGAATGCAAAAGCACATCACCACAGGGGTAACCACAATGCATTGCACTTTGCAATACACCTGTATTGGTCAGACTCACAGACTCAGACACACACACATCTGCACTCACACTCATAGCAGTACTGTGTTGATGCTCATTCACACACACACACACACACACACATGCATGCACACATGTACATTTAAGCGCACACACATGTGCACACGCCTAAGCTACAGACACAGTAAGTCTACACACACACACACACACACACACACACAAAGCTAGACCTACTAGGGCACCGCAAATGAGCATGTTAATTAGACGCACCCACCTCTGCATCAGTGTGGGTTTCATTCAGAGTCATACAAAGTGAGTTACACACACACACACACACACACAGAATAGTATGATGTTGGTACACACGTCAGTGTAATCCTGACTCACAGTGACACTCAGAGCTGTCTCCTGCTCGCCCACCAGCGGCCTCAGCCAATCACAGCGCAGCAGTGCTGCCGGACAGCCAATAGGCAGCAGCACCCCAGCCCTGCTGAAGGGCCGGTTGTCATGGTAACCCGACATTGCTGGGATCTTTTTCTAAGGGGGTATGACAAAATGTGAGAGTGTAGGCCGCCACAGCTTTCTCAGACGTACACACACACACACACACACACACACACACACACACACACACACACACACACACACACACACACACACCAATACAACCACACGCACAGCACACAGCCATACGCCCACTCACCTTACCCACATAGACAAGCATTCATACACACAGACGCACACAGTGCACACACACACACACGCAGACACACATTTGATATTCTTTTCTATGTTCCTGGTGTATCAGTCTTTGTTTGTGGTGGCTTACCCAAGACAAAGGTATACACATTTAGACCTCTGTACTAACATGTATTGTAGCACATCAAGCATTGCAAAAACAATTTCTTGTTTTACTGAAAATTAATTAAATCATACACTTGACATTAGTTGTGTTGCATGCATGTGCATAGCATTGTTGCGTGCATTTCAGTCGGACTAAAAATGTTTGGTTCCACAACTGCACCAATATGCACGATTGACCCATTGGCTTCTCTGTTTTAGCCCACACAGCCCCTGTTATCCCATTACATATTTAAATCCTGGCTTCTGTCGCTGTTCTCTCTCTGTGTTTAGCACAGATTAACATTGATAATGTCAGTTGCTTACCTGGGCTACATTTCTGTTGCTCACTATCATATGGTTTCTGTCGTTTATCCGCACCGAATGCATCGAATACTCTCCGAACACTAATAAAATATCTGGATATCTTGAAGTTTGAGCAACAGCAGTCCAAACTAACATAGTTCAGACTTCCGTCGTATGGAGGTGGTTGGAGATTTTCGGGAAACAGTCAGATTCGGGCTGTTTTGTAGTTCGAACCTCCGTCGTACAATGGTGGTTTAATTCTAATCTCTGTCCATGTTTTGGAAGCGCACCCCTGGTCGATGCAAGAGAATAGAGATTAACCAAATCTATTTGAAGCATTCAGCATTGTCAGCATTATTTCAATTAAGGCAATAACAATGGTCCATAGTGTTGATGGTGTAAGGAACTGATTTGGGTGTAGTGGGACTACTCTCTAGGGCTGGGCGATGAATCGATTGCAATCAGTGATCGCTAAGAAATTGAGGTCAATCGCAAAGATCAGCCTTGGGCATATTTAATCGAGCATGATTTAGGAGTTACCCCCTAAAGCTGATGGCATTGTTGAGAGGAAAAATGGTTACCTGATTCACTCCGTTGTGTAGCGATTGCTTGGAAATGGCCAGAGTGACATGGAGAATGTGAGAAATACTATATACATTTATGATGTTATAGTATATTATTTTATAGTATATATATTATACATTATATATCGTTATTATTTTATAGTATATATATTATACATTATATATATATGTATTATATGTATTAATGTTACGTAACGTTTCCATCCTCCTGTGGGCCTGAGCGTTCCCAGTGTGCAGACCACTTTCTCACATTATCTTTCTTAGTCAAAAGAGCTAAGTTGTAAGCAACTGGACTTGAAGCTTGCTAGCTAGCTTGAAGACGTTTCACCTTTCATCCAAAAGGCTTCTTGAGTTCTGAACTGAAAACTGCAGAAGCCTTTTGAATGAAAGGTAAAACGTCTTCAAGCTACTAAATGAAGTCAAGTTGCTTACAACTTAGCTCTTTTGACTAACATGACTTGGATGAATGAGAATCTTCACAGACATTATCTCCCATAATTATCTAGCACCTGGATTACTTTTATTCTGGGTGTGCCCCTCCCCCCTCACTACCAGAGTGACATGGAGCCAATAAGTTGAGAAGATAAGTTAGTAATTTGTGCCTTCAAAGAAAGATTTCAACCAGGGGTCTCCCAAACAAGCAGTATCAGGGGGAAAAAATTGTGATGATTTGGGAAAATATATCCAGATCTTTTTTTCACATGTTGTCTAGCTACTACTGCGTTCTGTGCTGTGTATGGGGCAAGTGTGTGTGGGGAAAAGCATGTGTGTGTGGGGGGCGAGTGTGTGTGGTGAAAAGCATGTGTGTGTGTGTGGGGCGTGTGTGTGTGGGGAAAAGCATGGCTTTTGAGAGCTTCTGGACAGAACAGGTCAGGCTGACCTTTTTTTACAGGAAACGCCACCATTCCCCAGGAAGCCACTTGCAGTTGTGGTGCTTTAACCTGTAAAAAACATCAACTATAAAAAAATATTTTTTATTTTTATTTATTTTGCTGTCTCACTCCCCACACATCATGTACTGATGCTCTCAGGCTCCCACCCAGCTGTCTATATACCAGCACTTACAGACTCAGTAGTGAGCAGTACTGACTTCTGGCTCATATCATGTGTGGTCAGGAGGCCTTGTTATCAGTGTTAAATGCAGGGGGTACATTAAGGGGGTACCCCTTCGTTAACATTTATACTGGGTAGACCTGTGTCAGGCTTTAGTGAAGTACAAGCCACATTAATGTTTTTTTTGCTGTTTGTTTTTTGTTTTGTTTTTTTGGGTGGTGTTTTGTTTTTTTTCGTTATGGTTAGTATTAGTAGTATTAGTTTTTTAGCTTCAATTACAACTCATTGCGTTGTTTATAATTTTGCCATCCAATGACAAACCCTCTTGCTGACGATGTTTATAGTCAGAGAGGCTTAGAAGAAGTAAAGTTTCATTTGATGTGAAGGTTCAGTACATCTTCCATAGCACTACACAGTAAGTCCTCCAAGATTGATCGTCTGTGATTGCTTTGTGTGGTATCGGGTAAAAAATATGTTGACTTGACAAACAAACATACTAGCAAAAAAAAAGTTTACAACTCACAATGTTGTGTGTGTTTCTGTGTGTAATATTGTGTGTGTGTGTTTGTTTTCCCACAGCTTGAAGCTGGAGTGTGATAAGCTGGCCAGTGAGAAGTCGGAAATGCAGCGACACTACATCATGGTATGTGTGTGTGTATGTGCGAGCATGAATGTGTGCGTGTGTGTGTGTGTGTGTGTGTGTGTATGCCAATTGTGTGTGTATGCATGAATGTGTGTGTGTGTGCGTGCACGCGTATGTGTGTGCATAAATGTGTGTGTGTGTGCACGTGTGCGTGCATAAATGCGCGTGTGTGTTTTTCCTAATCAGAATATGTCTGTATGTGGTTGATTGTACTGTCACTCACGTGTCCTCCCAAACGCCATTCTCCCATGCACCGGCTCTCTGCTGGATGTTTGGGAAATTCTTGAATCTTACATTATTGAAGAATGCATTCTTTTTCAGAGTCACACACTCCCACACAAGGGGTTTACATTTAAAATCCATCACACGCATACACGCACACACACACACACAAATGCACACAAATATATACACACATACATACATACACACACACGCACACACATTCTATCAAACACACACTCACACACACATTCAAAGGCACACAAATATACACACACACACACTCAAAGGCACACAAATATACACACACACATGTACATACACGCACGCACACACTCTCTCAAACTCACACACGCACACACACACTCTCAAACATACATTCACACACACGCGCACACACACTCTCAAACATACATACATACACACACACACACACACACACACAAGCCCTGCCAGGTCCGTGCTGACGAGATGAATGGAGCGGTGCTCGGCTCGGCTCGGCTCAGCTCCTGGCTGGGCGTGTTTGTTCTGAAGTGTGATGACACAGTGTGGCGTGTCACTGGTGCACTAATGTGCATTTATTTATTATGAGGAGCCATTTAATGCAGGATGAGATGAAGAGGGGGAGCCCAGTAATGTGTCTTATAATCCTGACGCGTGCTGCCTGCCTGGTGTTGGTGCTACCACAGCCCATGTGGCAGCCAGAGGCATGTAGGAACAAGGAGGAGGAGAGAGGGATGGAGGGAGGAGGAGGAGAGAGGGAGGGGGGGAGGAGAGGGAGGGGGGGGGAGGGAGCGCTGCAACAATATAAATGGCTGCAGGATCTGACAGCTTCTTTTTTTTTCTTTCTATATTTCTTTCTTTTTTTTTTTTTTGCTGGTCTGAGTTACATTTACAAGCAAGCGTATGTACACACACACACGGACACAAACACACAGGGACACAAAAGCACATGCACACAAACACGCCCACGCATGTACACAGTATCTCTCTGAGACACACGGACAAATACGCACACACGGGCACACACACACACACACACACACACACACACACACGGGCGGACACACACACACACACACACACACACACACGGGCGGGCGGGTACACACACACACACACACACGGGTGGACACACAAACAAATACACACGGGCACACACACACACAAATACATTTTTTGTAAGAAATGATCCATCCACGGCTGTAGAGTAGACAGCAGGGTGAGGACCGAGGAAGACACGAGAGAGTTATTGGGAGTGTGACGGATAGTAAAGACAGCACAAGGCGCTCTGGTCCGCCCTGTGTGTGTGTGTCTGTGTGTGTCTGTGTGTGTGTGTGTGTGTGTGTGTGTGTGTGTGTGTGTGTCTGTGTCTGTGTGTGTGTGTGCATCTTTAAAAGGGCACATTTTTATTAGTGTGTGAGGGGTAGTAACGAGGACTGTGTGTGTGTTCGTGTGTGTGTGTGTGTGTGTGTGTGTGTGTGTGTGTGTGTGTGTGTGTGTGTGTGTGTTAAATAGAGAGAAAGAGACAGAGGGTGTGTGTATAGATGCTATTGGCAGAATGCCCTTAGACACCAACACCCCCACCCCCACCCCTCCCCCCCTTGTATTCCACCACCCTCCACCCCTCTAGTTCCTTACTCTCCCTATTTATCCCACCCCCCCACCCCCAAATGCCTCGCCCCAGCTTCAGCTGTTGTTTATGTTGCTGTTGTTTGATATTTGTGTGTGTGTGCTTGCTAATGTTATTGTTAATCGTGGTGTTGCCCTCAGCATTAGTAGGTGACAGTGCTGGTGTAGGTGCTAATCACAAGAGCCGCTGAGTTGAGCAGTTGCAGACTAAAAGTGTGGAAACACTGGAGGCACTGCTGGGGTGTCACCTATGCTTAGGGGTCTCTGTGTGAAAGTGGTAACTGTGTGTGTGTGTGTGTGTGTGTGTGTGGTCTCTTAGTGAAAATGGTGAAAGTGTGTGTGTGTTAAAAGGGAGGTGTTCTAAATATGAGTGGCTTGACTTGTGGTGTAATCATTTTTCATGATTTATGATTTCTCACTCTCTCTCCCTTCCTCCTTCTCTCTCTCCCTCCCTCCTTCTCTCTCTCCCTCCCTCTTTCTCTCTCTCCCTCCCTCCTTCTCTCTCTCTCCCTTCCTCCTTCTCTCTCTCCCTCCCTCCTTCTCTCTCTCCCTTCCTCCTTCTCTCTCTCCCTTCCTCCTTCTCTCTCTCCCTCCCTCCTTCTCTCTCTCCCTTCCTCCTTCTCTCTCTCCCTCCCTCCTTCTCTCTCTCCCTCCCTCCTTCTCTCCCTCCCTCCTTCTCTCCACAGTACTATGAGATGTCCTATGGGCTCAACATAGAGATGCACAAACAGGTAAGAATGAGGCCTGCTGTCTGTGTGTGCTTGTGTCGCGCATGTGTGTGTGTGTGCGTGCGTGTGTGTGTGTGTGTGTGTGTGGTAAGAATGAGGCCTGTTGTCTCTGTCCACTCAAACTGAGCACTTTGTCTCCTTACCCTGGATCACACTGTGTGTGCTTGTGTGTGTATATGTGTGCTTGTGTGTGTGTGTGCTTGTGTGTGTGTGCTTGTGTGTGTGTGTGTGCTTTTGTGTGTGTGTGTGTGTGTGTGTGTGCTTGTGTGTGTGCTTGTGTGTGTGTGTGTGTGTGTGCTTGTGTGTGTGTGTGTGTGTGTGTGTGCTTGTGCTTGTGCTTGTGTGCTTGTGCTTGTGTGTGTGTGCTTGTGTATGTGTGTGTGTGTACGGATACGGATGTGTGGGTGTGCATGTCTATGGGCTTGTGGGTGCCATCTTGACTTCCATCGATTTAACTGAATGACTCATGTACAGGTTGTTATGAAATTCACACTGCACACGCGCACACACACACACACACACACACACTGCGCACACACACACACACACACACACTAACACACACACTCGTCTCCGCTCAAACTGAGTGCCTCGTCTCATCTCAGCTGGGCCTGCTGTTTGATCTGGAGCGTAAGGCCGCTGTCTGCGATCGTAGCCTCACGTGTTTGTTTGTTTATTTGTGCATGTGTTTGTTTACGTTGTTTTGTTTACGGTGTGATGTTGTCTCGGCAGGCTGAGATAGTGAAGAGGCTAAATGGCATCTGTGCCCAGGTGCTGCCCTACCTGTCTCAAGAGGTAAGAACCGCACACACACACACACACACACACACACACGCATACCACGTCACTTTCTCACACACACACACACCACGTCACTTTCTCACACACACACACACACCACATTACATTCACATACTTGTAACAATAGAATTAGGCAAATTCAGACACACACACGAATACATATACAATACGATACATTCATAATCCTGATCAAACGTTTCACTTGGTTTTACACCTGCTGTTGATGTCACATGGATGTTGGTGATGGCGTCACTGCTAGTTTCAGGGAGTGTTGTGATGGGTTGCTATAATAATAACGTTATAATATATAATATAATAAATAATATAATATCAAATACTCGCACAACTTTACAACCATTGTTGTAATGTAGAACTGATTGCTTACTAGTGTTGCTGAAAGTGCTTAGTTGACAGGATGCAGTGGTTACACTGTGCTGGTTGCTTGGTGATGTTGTGATGGTGTGTTGCTAACGGCGATACCACCCTGTTGTTTCCCGCAGCATCAGCAGCAGGTGCTGGGCGCCATCGAGAGGGCCAAGCAGGTCACCCCACCTGAGATGAACTCCATCATCCGGGTAGGCACCCAACAGAGTGTGAGTCCCAGTGTGGGTCTGTCTGCCTGCCTGCCTGCCTGTCTCTCTGCCTGCCTGCCTGCCTGTCTCTCTGTCTGCTTGTCTCTCTGTCTGCCTGTCTCTCTGCCTGCCTGCCTGTCTCTCTGTCTGCCTGTCTCTCTGTCTGCCTGTCTCTCTGCCTGCTTGCCTGTCTGTCTGTCTCTCTGCCTGCCTGCCTCTGTCTGTCTGTTGATCTGCACATGTGTCATTCTGTCTGTCCATCTGACTGTCTTTCATCCACTCTCTCTTTCTGCTTGTCTGTCTGCCTGACTGCCTGCCTGCCTGCCTGTCTTTCTGTTGGTCTCCTTCTGTCTGTCAATCTGTCTGTCTGTCTGTCTGTCAATCAGTCTGTCTGCCTGCTTGCCTGCCTGTTTGTCTGTGTTTGTCTGCATGTACCTGTCTGTCTGTTGTTCTGCATGTGTCTGGCCTTCTGTCTTGTCTATCTATCAGCCTTTCTGTCTCCCTGTCAGTCTGTCTGTCTTTCTGTCGGTCAGTCCATCTGTCTGTCTTGCGGACTGTCTGTCTGTTTGTTGTTCTGTCTGTTCATCTGTCTGTCTGTTTGCCCATCTGCCTGCCTGTCTAAGTGTGGATGTTCTTGTCTTGTTCTGTCTGTCTGCATGTAACGGTGTGCCTTCTTAGAGGTTAAGTGTCTAATGTAGTGTTTAATGTTTAATGTGAGTTGGAGTTTAGTGTTTGCAGATTTTAGCGTATGTTGTATTTATTTATTTATTTGTATATGTTAACAGTATACATTTCTCTAACCGACCTATGTATATTCTTGCTTGCTTGCCTGTGTGTGTGTGTGTGTGTGTGTGTGTGTACATGTGTGCGGGCCTGTGTACGTGTGTGTGTGCAAATGTGTGTGCCTGTATATGTGTGTCTGTGTCCATGTATGTGTGTTTGTCTGTGTGTGTACATGCGCGCGTGTGTGTGTGTGTGTGTACATGTGTGCGGGCCTGTGTACGTGTGTGTGTGCAAATGTGTGTGCCTGTATATGTGTGTCTGTGTCCATGTATGTGTGTTTGTCTGTGTGTGTACATGCGCGTGTGTGTAAATGTGTGTGTGTGTGTGTGTATGTGTGTTTGTGTGTGTGCCCATGTCTGCCTGTCTGTGTATGTGCCCATGTCTGCCTGTCTGTGTGTGTGCCCATGTCTGTCTGTCTGTGTGTGTGTGCGCCCGTGTCTGTGTGTGTGTGCCCATGTGTCTGTCTGTCTGTCTGCCTGTGTGTGTGTGTGTGTGTGTGCCCGCGTCTGTCTCTGTCTGTCTGCCTGTGTCTCTGTGTGCGTGTGCCCGTGTCTCTGTGTGTGTGTGCAGCAGCAGCTCCAGGCCCACCAGCTGTCCCAGCTGCAGGGTCTGGCCCTGCCCATGACCCCGCTACCCCTGGGCCTGACCCCGCCCACCCTGCCCAGCGTGTCCACCAGCGGCGGGCTCTTCTCCCTGTCCAGCATCCTCGCCTCCCAGGCCCATCTGGCCAAGGACGAGAAGGCCGCCCGCGACCCGCCCGACAACCATCGCGACGAGGACGGCGACAAGTCCGACTAGACGCCGACGGATACGCCGGGGGAGGGGGAGGGAGGGGGGTGACGATAACGACAACAACAAGGAGGGAGGGAGGGCGGAGTGTGTGTGTGTGTGTGTGTATGTGTGAGGGTGTGAGTGTGTGTGTGTTTTGGGGAGGGTGGTGGGGTTTCGGGAAGACGGGAGAGGCGGAGAGGATGGGGCTCTCAGCTCTTGTTCTTTTTGTTTTCCCCTGTGTTGTGTGTGTGTGTGTGTCTGTGTGTCTGTGTGTGTGTGTGTGTCTGTGAGGCAGTTCGTAAATGTGTACCATGCTTCAAATTTGTTAGTTGTGCGTCTTTTCTTTCCTTGTGTGAACGTTGTATGTATGTGTGTGTGTGTGTGAGTGGCCGTACAAAACGTGTGTATGTGTTTTTTTATATACATACATATAAATCTATACATTGTTTTTGTATATTCTAAAAGAAAATCAAAGCATGTATTTTTATTTGTGCTTTCCATCTCCTCTCTCGCTGTGTGTGTGTGTGTGTGTGTGTGTGTGTGTGTGTGTGTGTGTGTGTGTGTGTGTGTGTGCGTATGTGTGTGTGTGTGTGTGTGTGTGTGTGTGTGTGTGTGTGTGCGTATGTGTTGTGAGTCACTCTCATCTCATCACATTTCTTTCCGCTTCCCCACGCGCACACACATACGCACACACGCACACACATACGCACACTCGCGCACACACACACAAACACACACACACACTTCCTTTGCCCCAATTCTGTCTAGAATGTCCTCCTTTTGAGTTCCTCCAGACTCTGAAACCCCTCCCAATACTTTCAGCATATGTTTGAATGTAAAAGCGTGTGTATGTGTGTGTGTGTCTTTGTGTGACGTGTGTGTGTGTGTGTGTCTTTGTGTGACGCGTGTGTGTGTCTGTGTGTGGCATGCGTGCGCGTGTGTGTGTGTGTGTGTGTGTGTGTGTGTGTGTGTGTGTGTGTGTGTGTGTGACCTATATGTGTGTGTGAACTCCTGGGAGACCCAGAAGGTTTATCCCCCCACACACACACTCCCGTGTTCTGGTGTGTGTTCTGCACTCACACAGATAAAGGGAGCTGACTGTTTGTAAAGGGTCTGGTCTGTGTTTAGTGAGTGTCGCACAAACACACACTAACAGGCACTTAGAAGTGTATGCGTGTGATGTGTCACTGTGTGTCACTTACGAAGGCCATGTGTGTGCCTGCCTCCATCCAGGTGTGTGTGTGTGTGTGTGTGTGTGTGTGTGTGCGCGTGTGCGTGCATGTTGGTGGTTTGACAGTGCATGAGCGCATGCAAGCATTCAAATGAGCTGTAAGGAGTATTGGTCCTGGGTATCATGCGTATGAGGGTGTGTTTGTGTGCTCCTGTGTTCGTTCGTTCGTGTGTGTGTGTGTGTGTGTTTGTGTGTGTGTTTCCTGTGTGTGTGTGGCATTGGAGGTGGTTAAAGTAACACTATCACAGAAGGGGACTGTCTATTTTCAGTGCGCTCTAAGTGAGTCAAAAACACTTCAGTGCAGACCGGTTCCCTGCCTATACTCTCTGAAGCATTCGGTTCCGGGTCCAATCGGACCCCAGTCTGGCCATGTGTAAGCTATCAGAACATGCCAAGCAAGCTCACGCTAAAAGAAAACCCATAAAAAGGAACTGATTCTAGTGTTTTAGAAATTGAGAAAATACTTGATGTTTTTATATATATCTAAATATATATATAAAGCACCTTGATCTGCTTCTTTGGTTTTTTGTTTCATCGTTCTCTATCCCTTTTTAAAGACATCCTTGAAATAGTGGGAAAGTATGTATGTGTGTGTGTGCATATGAATGGGAAAGTGGGGGGCGGGTGGGGGTAGGGGTGGGGGTGGGGGGGTTACTTTTGGGAGTAGGGTGTCACTGGTGCTGCAGTGACCAGCTCTGCTCCCTCTGATTGGATGACTTAAACATTAACACGCCCTTTTCATTGGCTGGCTGGTCTGCATGTTGCCTCCCACATTTCTTGTCCCATGATAGTGTAGTAGTGCACAGCACACCCCTGCACATTCATGGCACTCCCCTGTTGGCAGACTGTGGCCACTGGGGGGCGCTATAGAGCCTTCTAGGCAGAGGCTAAGGTGTGGGGTTTGGGTGGGTGGGACGGAGGGACAGGCCAAGGCCAAGGCCCGTTTCCTATAGGCACCGAGATTGACTGACTGGAGAGTCGGTTTAGCACTGGCACAATCTCACTCCTGTGCCTGTACCCAGATGAGAGGGCTCGATCTTCTGTGGTGTGGAGTGGAGGGGCAGTGACCATGCGGTCCACTGTCTAATCTCCGGCCCGATGTCGCTGGTTAACTGAGTTGGGAAACTTTCTCCTCGCTTTACACAGCGTTCAGGAGAAGGCTGGTAGGGCCTTAGTGGTTCTGAAGGACGTGGACCTTCAGGCAGGCTGTCATACCGGATGAATCTTCCTGGCGTCTATGTCTTCAGTGTTTGTGTAAGGATGTTCTCTCGTACTACCTAATTCTGTGTGTGTGTGTGTGTGTGTGTGTGTGTGTGTGTGTGTGTGTGTGTGTGTGTGTGTGTGTGTGTGTGTGTGTGTGTGTGTGTGTGTGTGTGTGTGTGTGTGTGTGTGTGTGTGTGTGTGTGTGTGTGTGTGTGCGCGCGCGCGCATGTATGTATGTGTGACAGCCCCCTCCCTCCTCCAACAACAAACACACACACACACACACACACCTGAGAGCAGGGTCCCTAAAAAAGCGGGTGGCCTATGTGATGCAGCATGTGCTGTGCTGGTCTGGTCTGGTTTGGCCGGCTGATGGGACTAGTCAGTTCTGCCTCCTCGCTGCAGACAGGCCGGTCTGTGATGTCAAGGGGTGCCATTGGCCGATTGGTCGATTTTAGAGCGTCGCATGGAGGGGGAAAAAAACAAAACAAAAACAAAAAATAGAGCGAAATGTCCAGATTAAACAGCTAGTGCCCATATGCGCCGTTTGGTTAAGTTGACCTAATGTCTGTCGGTAAGCACACTGGGAGTGTGTGAGAGAGAGAGAGAGTGTATGTACTGTGTGTGTGTACTGAGGGACTTGTCAGTCCCGTTTTAGTGTTTTTTCTGTAACTTTTTTCCCATTCTTCTCCTAATGACCTCATTCAGTGCACTTGATATCCAAACACATAAAAATCTCCCTGTGGGGTTAGTCGGGAGCTTCATTAGGAGCTTATAAGGCGTCATGACCCCCAGCATGAATAACTAGCTGCCCTCTAAAACATGTTATTTAAGGGTGTTATAAGGGGTAGTAACATCAGCCGATTAGCTGCTCTGCAAATAGTTTATGAATCACCACAAGACCCATTTTGAATGGGTGTGTGTACCGCTTTATGAACAGTTTATGAAGCCTAATTAACTCTGGCATGAACTGTGTAGCTGCTCTGTAAACAGCCTATAAAGCATCATGCGCCCTAGAGCAGGTGGACTGGCTGATCATCTCTGTCGGCCATGTTGTTTTTTTTTTTTGAGGAGCCACAGGCCTCTGTATGAATGGGTGGGACACTCCATAAACGCTTTATAAATAGTCCTGGTGGTAGTCGGCCAATTCTTTGTTCATGAAGCCTCTCAGTCCCTCCCCAGGTTTGCATGGGCCTCTCGCCCTGAGCAGTTTATAAAGTGTTTTAAAACTCTTGGTTAAAAAAGGCAGCAGTAGTTTGTGACTTTAGTTTGTGGTTGTCAGGTTGAAGGTGTGCGTGCGAGTTGATATACTTTTTCTTTTTTTTTCTTTTTTTCTTTCCTTTCCTTTTTTGCATTTTTAACCTCGCGTTATTCTCCATGTTTTTTCCTAAATCTGTCGCAACAGTTGGCTTACTTCAATGGTTGTCAGTGCCAGAGTGCCACGGCTCAGCCCTTGGGGCCCGTACGGCGATGCGACGCGTAATGCGTAATGCGTACAGGATCCATGTCCAGCAGGTGTCCCCATACGGCTTCCCCGCGGGGCCCCGTGTTGGTCCGTATTAGGGGAGCGGTAAACCTCCCCAACCTCCAACCGATACGCAGTGATGTCCTCCTCGTTTGCTTGTGCTTAAGTTGGCAACAGCTCTGCAGTCCCTGTGTAGGCTACGGGTTCGTGAGGTGCCGCTCCGCTTTCAGAAGCGCACTGCAGTGTTCAGACTCATGAATGCGCCGCGTGTTTGTTGTGTTGTGAAGGGCCAATTTATATACATATATAATAATATCGATATACATATAATTTTTTTAAGGACATTTTTGTATGTACAAAAAAAAAAAAGAAACTCGCATTTTATCGTGCGTGCGTGTGAATGTGCTTGTGTACGAGCCCGTGTGCGTCCTGAAGGCTGTCGCTGTTGTGGTGTACGCAGTACTGATGCACCACCGTAGGGGGCGCTTAGGGCACGATTAAATACTCCTCTCTCTTCCCTTCTCCTCCCCCCGTCTCCCCCTCTCTTTTCTGCCCACAACCCTCTCTCCTGTCCTCTCCTGTCCTCTCCTCTCCTCGCCTGCTGTGAAGGTATAGAAGCGTTTTTTTGAGCTTTGTAAAGGTCATGTAAAGGTCATTTCTAAAAACTCTTGATTTTGTGTTGTATGTTCAATCTACAGTGTGTACTTGACAACAAAAAAATGTATGTTGTTTTGTGTTCTGAAAACCCATATTACAGCTTCATTTAAGAAAAATGAAAAAAAAAAAAAAACTAAAATTGAAGTTAAAAAAAAAAACATTTACTATAACTGAATGAGATCATGAGCAGTAAGGAAGTATTAAAGGTGCCTTACCAATAAAAGATTCTGTGGACGTGAATGTGTGTTTGTCTGTTATTTATTTAGGAATAATAAGGAGAGTGAATGGAATCCCTTGTATGGAACTGATAGTATCACCAGTGACATGGTGGCAGTGGTAGTCTGTCACATCTCTCAAGCCAGACAAAAAATACAAAGTGCTTAAGTTGAAACGTATTATTATTATTTATACAGAATATCTAGGGTTAGGTCATTTTATAGGCATAAAATACAAAGTGTTTTAGTTGAAATGTGTGTTTTTTTACTACTACTGCTATTATCATTATTATTATTATACAGAATATCTAGGGTTAGATCATTTATACACATAAAATACAAAGTGCTCAAGTTGAAATATGTGTTTTTATTATTATTATTACTATTCACATAAAATATCTAGGGTTAGATCATGTAGTTTGTGCTGAGTTGGCCATCTTACACCCTTCTGCTGAGGTCAGGAGGCCTGTGTCTCCGCTGGGACACACACAGCTGTGGCAGTGGTAGTCTGTCACATCTCTCAACACAGACAAAAAATAGGTGCTTGGGTTGAAACATTATTATTATTATTATTATTATTTGTACACAATAGGGTTAGATCATTAATGATTTTGTAGTTGGTGTTCTCGTGCTGGGAAGAGTTGGTCATCAACTTCTGCTGAGGTCAGGAGGCCTGTGTCTCCGCTGGGACATACACAGCTGTGCTTCAGCAAGAAGACAACTAAACACTGAAGACCTTCAGCTCATACCAGCGAGATTACCCACCGCCACACCAAACACACGTGCGCGCGCGCGCACACACACACACACACACACATGCATACAGGGGCAACACCACACACATGTATATAGGGACAACACCACACACACACACATGCATACAGGGACAACACCGCACACACACATGCATACAGGGACAACACCACACACACACACATAAAGGTGCTGGTCACATAATTAAAATATCATGAAAAAGTTGATTTATATCAGTAATTTCATTCAAAATGTGAGACGTGTATGCTATATTCATTCATTATACAGACTGATACATTTCAAATGTTTATTTATTTAACAATGATTATAACTGACAACTAATGGAGTCGATCAGTGTTTGAGAGCCCAGGTTGCTCTGCATTGCTGGGTCTCTTTAAAATACCCCATAGATTTTCTTTTGGGGTTATGGTCAGGCGAGTTTGCTGGCCAATTAAGCAGAGGGATAGCAGGTACTGGTAGCTTTGGCACTGTGCAGGTGCCAAGTCCTGTTGGAAAATGAAATCTGCATCTCCATAAAGTTGGTCAGCAGCAGGAAGCATGAAGTGCGCTAAAACTTCCTGGTAGACGGCTGCGTTGACCTTAGACTGAAGAAAACACAGTGGACTAGAACCAGCAGATGACGTGGCACCCCAAACCATCACTAGCCCCGTTTACATGGACACAAAATTTCACTTTTAATCTCTTTATTTACAGAAACCGATTAAAAACGTCCCATATATACAGTCAAATAATCGGATTCAAATGAAACCGTTTAAATTTTCAAACCGATTAAAATAGGTGGTTTACACCTTTCTTCAAACGCGAATCTCTTTATTTGAGGCTCATATAAACAGTTCGGTAGAATTCTAATAATCTGATTAAATTCAATCGGATTCAAAAAAGGTGTCCATATAAACGGGGCTATTGACTGCAGAAACTTTACACTCAACCTCAGGCAACGTGGATTCTGTGAACACCCAGCCTTTTTAGCAATGACCTTTTGTGTCTTGCCCTCCTGGTGCAAGGTGTCAGTGGCCGTCTTTTGGACAACTGTCAGGTCAGCAGACTTCCCCGTGGTTGTGTAGCCTAAAGAATTACTGAGAGACCATTTAAAGGCCTTTGCAGGTGATTTGAGTTAATTGGCTGATTAGAGTGTGGCACCAGGTGTCTTCAATATTGAACCTTTCCACAATATTCTAGTTTTCTGAGATACTCAATTTGGGGTTTTCATTATCTGTCAATTATAATAATCAGTATTAAATCTGTCAAATAATAATCAGTATTAAAATAAATAAACACTTCAAATGTGTCAGTATGTGTGAAATAAATGTATATATATTATACAAGTTTCCCTTTTTGAATGGAATTACTAAAATACATCAAAATGTTCATGATATTATTATATGACCACTAGCACCTGTACATACAGGGACAACACCACACACACACATGCACATGCATACAGAAACAACACCACACACACACACACACATGCATGCATACAGAAACAACACCACACACACACACACACACACACATGCATGCATACAGACACAACACCACACACGCATGCATGCATACAGGGACAACACCACACACGTACACACGCAGGGACATGCCCTTAATGCAGTGTCAGACAGCTGTGGGGTATGGTTTTGGATTAGCATGTGATCATTATGGCTTACACTGTTGGACTGATCTTCTACGGGTAACACAGATATACATTTTACTTCAATCACCGCATTTTACTTCGGAAGAAACCATAAAGCACGAAATTTGGGATATAATACAAGTGTAATGAATGTGCTGGTGTGTGTTTTGTCCAAGACTGGGACAGTAGATAGTTAAACTGACACATCATTCCTTTGTAAGACCTTTGTGTCTTGTATTTGAGGACAAATACACAACTGGGGTGTTCTCTCACAAGATATTGGAGTTGGCCATATAACCTGGAAACCCCTTTAATCTGGGGCAAGGATTCCAATCCTAAACCGCCGTTCGAGGTTTAACTCCACGCAATCGCGACGCGCGGATAACTCCATAATCCTGCTTTGTGAGATGCCCTGCTGGACCGCAGGCAGCGCGCGATGACAACAAAAGCGCCGTGTAATAAACATAATCACACCGACCACGCGCCAGTTAGTTCCGCGGAGGCAGCGGCTCTATCGTCACATATGCTGTAGGATACACCGCAGACGGAGGGACAATACTGCCAGAATGCCATTTCTAAGCGACCAAGATGGGGGGATGGGGGGGTTTGCCTGAAAAAAATTATTTACAAACCGCCCCAATATAAAATGCAACTTAGTATTAATCACAAAAAAGAACATTAACACATTCCAGTCAACAGCATTTGCTTTTGTTCTTTGGTAATCTTAACCTGTGTTCACTTGCACCTCATTACAACGTTATCAGAAATCTAAAGCCTATGACCACAGTTGACTCATGGTAGGCCTATATCAGGGACGAGGGTTTACAAAGCATTAGCCTGATTTATCTGTAGTTTAGGTTGTATTTGAGTATCTTTATTTTATTTCCAGAAAACAAAGTCAAATATAGTACTCAGAATATAAAATGATACAGAAGAATGCTATTCAAACCATATGCATGTTTAAATTATGAATCATTTAAACCATGCACAGCTCTTGTTTTAGACTGTGTATAGGCTACTTGACGTTTGAAGGGTACCCAAATTATTTAATTTATTTCATGCAGAAAAGTGAAATGCAATAATCAATGATGCAATCTCTTGATATATGAGACGTGTCTGGAAATCAAAATGAAACACACAGTTGATATAATAAGCTATGCTATGTGGCTACTAGAAATCACTGCGTCTGCTGTTGTTTGTTGCACAGCTAAGTAACATTTAAGAAAAGGGACGATCATTACTTTCACTTAAATACGAAGCGACTGCAGTGAACATCAGTACTGCCGCTCTTTGCTATTTTTAAAAAGTTATGGCCTCGTTCAGTCTGCATTTCCATTGGATCCCCATGACCTGCATGGAGGTTCATAGCTCAATTTGTCCACAAGAGGGCGATATTTACCTGACGTATTATTTTTCACTTTTTCACTTGCTGTTGCTTTTCCCAGGTGGATTCTAATCAGCTGTCAATCAGAAACCTTCACAAAGTAAAAAAAAAAACCTGTTACATATTTATGAACCAGCTGATCCTAACGAGCACAGTCATCAGACAGGTAGATCAGCTAATTAAGTGAAATCACCTGTGTTTGCCGCACAGGCAGAAGGAGTACATGACAGGGTTTTTTTTTTTTTACCTTACTGAAGCCGAGGCTGATGGGGTGTCCCCCCAAGCCTCACCATCCCCATACACACCAATCCCTCTTTTAGTCCTTTAATCAGGTAGACCAAAGGTGAGCTAAGCTTTCTCCCAGCAAGGATGCTCAATCTTCTATTCCAGTTCCCTGGAATATCTCATATCCTGGAAAAAATACGGGAATTCCACAGAACGCAATCTTACACAGGGCATGTTTGTAAACTGTGATGTTATAGCTCCCTCAGGTGGCACAGACACAGTGGAAATTTAAACCTCTTCCACACACTAGTGTTGTGACAAGCAACACTTACTATGATACTGAGACTTACATTTAAAACACACGCACGCACACACACGCACAAACACACACACACACACACACACACACACATTTACACAAACACACATACACACCCACACACACACAAATACAAATACACAAATGCATACACATACACACACACACACACACACACACACACACACACACACACACACGCACACACACACACACGCACACACACACACACACATACGCACACACACACACACACACACACACACACACACACACACACACACACAGATACAGCCACAGGGAAACTCCCGTTAGCTGGTGCTATCTAGCCCTGTCAATCTGGGAGTCCCACATCCCTGTAGTGGCATGTCTGTGCTGTGCTGTGCTGAGCTGTGGGACAACGCCAGCTACAGCTATATAGCGTGCCACTGCAGCACCTCACCTGTACGATTCCTCACCTCCACACCTACACGCCTACACCTCCACAGCTGAGCCACACCTGAGCCACACCTTAGCCACACCTGAGCCACACCTGGTCCACTGCCTCATACCTCCTCATGCTCCTACCGCACTGCCACACACCTACCCACAGCTCAAACCTGACACCTCCACTGCACACTTCACCTCAGGGCTGAGAGGAGCAAACCACACACTCTCCCACTACATGCAGTCCATGTATTTCAACACAGAATGGTCTGGTTTGTGTGGCCCTTTCTCAAGTTTTGAAAAAGCATACACAAGCTGTAAAAACTACAGGAAATGTGGTTAAATAATTAAACATTCACTGCCTCCGAGCGATGAGTGTGCCATTGCGTCCCTTTCTAACTCCAGAGCCTCATATTGTACTTCACGTGTCAACCATACCCTCCAATGGCTGTTGTGGTACTGGACTCACCTGCAAGGTTAACTCTTACCTGTGCTACTGGACTCTCACCTGTACGGCTAACTCTCACCTGTGCTTCTTAACTCTCACCTGTACCGATAAAGCTAACTCTCACCTGTAAGGTTAACTCTTACCTGTGCTAATGGACTCTCACCGATAAGGCCAACTCTCACCTGTAATGCTAACTCTCACCTGTGCTACTGAACTCTTACCGATAAGGCTAACTCTCACCTGTAAAGTAAACATGTGTTACTGAACTCTCACCTGTAGTGCTGGAATCACACCTGCAATGTTTACTCTCACCGATAAGGTTAACTCTTAGCTGTGGTACTGAACTCTCACCTCTGCCATTCAACTGTCACCTGTGACATTAAACTCTCACCTGTGGTACTGAACTCTCACCTGTGGCATTGAACTGTCACCTGTGGCATTGAACTCTCACCTGTGGTACTGTGCCTGGAAGAGCTGGAACTCCTCTTTGATGCGATCCAGCGTCTCGAGCACAGTGAACTTTGTGTGCTGCCCTGGCAGCAAAGGAGCCTGGGTAACAGAGAGATGGGGGGAGGGCAGGACATCAGGGAGGGGAGAGAAGGAAAGAAAGAAGGAATAAAAGAAAGAAAGAATACAAGAAAGAAATGGAAAAGTGGGGGAAAGAGGGTGAAAAAAGAAGAGATAAATGTTAATGAGTGCATATATCTAACAACGCAATCTTTACTAATACCCAACATTTTGCTCTGTAAGTTGATTCATGAGGAAAAAATGCTGTTTAGTTCACAATAGTGATGACTGCTGTTGGTCTTAAAACCATCTTTCAAGCAAAACATTTGCGCCTGCACACACAAACACACACACAGACACACACAGACACGTACACACGACACACACACACACACACACACACACACACACACAAGTGTGGGCAAACATCCAGCTGCTGCTCTCCC